>JAHZNC010005151.1:0-50215 GCA_027744095.1 Zhuqinia jingwanae | reverse complement strand
AAAATAACTTTGGAGCTCCATCCTTGGTAATAGTTAAATGGCTCCGTAAATAATGTGAAATGACTGCACAGTAAACATGGTTGAGAGTTTGGAGACTTGACTGTTTAGTGCGAAAAGGGATATTATTATTATGAATACGAAAAAAGATAGTGTAGATATATAGACGTTGGTAATAATGCAATTGAGTGTGACGACTTATAGAGAAAGGAGATGGAAGCCCACCCACACGCACATGCTTTTTTTAGTAGCAGCCGCAGAGTGTTTCAACCACTTTTATATTATCATTTATTCGTATCGGTAGACGACGAAGACGACAAAAAAATAATAAAGAAAGGGAGAATGAAAATGAAGGTTTTTTCTTGCAGACTTACGTGTACTAACGCTTGGCACAGTTATCTTGGAAGAATTCATACTCTTGCCGACAGAATTCACAGAGCTTATGTAGAAATGATATGAGCTGGTAGCCCTGAGATTTTCAAATTCGGCGTAGTCCTCCGTGATTTTCTTCGGCATTATGCTCAGCACTTCACTGTTGACACTGCTGAGAAGAGAAAAAAAAGGAGCGCTTTAGAAAAATGAGATTTAAAAGCTTAATGGGGAAAGGGATCGAATTAAGATAACTGTCATCATGAAAAGTCGCATTTAACAGCAACTTGATTACATGCATGTCATTCATTCTTCGCTTCTCCAAACTGAGCTGGAAATGTACTCTGGGGTTTGCGATTCACACCAAAATAATATATAAAAGAAAGCTATAAAATAAAATTTATCTTCTTACCTTCTATTTTCAAACACGTCAATTTTATAATAAAAATTGGGACCATTTTTCAAATGACTTGGTATGGATTTCCAATAGAGGAAAATATTTCTTCTATTTATACTTCCTGGTAAACTTTCAAAACTGCCTAGGTCTGTTTCTGGTGGTTCAGGAACTGTTTTTAGGAAAAATTAAGAAAAAAAAATTGTAAAAAATAATCACATCGTTTTTTTTCTTATTTCTTTTCTACCCACATTTAATGTTAATCAAAATAGGCACAATGCAAAAATATATATACACTTACTTTTCGAGCCCGTCATGACATAAAGAATGCCCGGATCCGACCAGAACTCTTCCGTTTTGTCGGCATACGGGGAACGGAGACGGACACTGATTGTGTAGTTTGTGTTGGCGTAGGCTAGTGTAATGTTCTTTACAATGTAGGGGATTACTCCAGTTTGGTTCTTTTCTGCTGGTTTCGTTTTCTCTGTCTACAAATATATATATAAAAAAATAGGCAATAAATTACAGAAACGCTCTCGAATTGACCAATTCAAGCAAAAGCCAGACCGGTACACACATATTATGCTATACAAAAATGCAAGCTACATAACCTAATATTTCTTTTTGCAACTCTCTCTTTCACTCTCTCTATTTCTGACTCAAGCTAAGCTACTTACATTCAATAATATGATTCAAAGATAAGCCGTATTTTTCTTGCGTTGTATAATACCATAAATGTAATTTGTTCCATACTATTTATAAAGTTTATAACAGAACAATTTCTGTAGAATATTGCTGAAAATACTCTGGAAAGTCATATGATTATTATTCTCTTTGTGCAAATATTGCCAAAATGTCAAAGCTTCTTATAAGCTTGTCTGCTGGTTTTGAGTGAGCGTTTGTCTGTGAAAAGGAGCAAGAGCGAGAGAGAGAGAGAGAGAGAGTAAAAAGAAAAAAAGAAAAGTAGCCGAATTGCGCTCCTCCAAACCGCAAGAGAGAAAACGGCGTACATTTAAGCATCTTTATACATTTCATAACCAAAAAAATAAGAAGACACAGAGTACACACATTTTCCTCCATAAATGTATTCAAACCTTGGGCCCATTTGAATTTTTTGTTCCACAATGTACATTTTATCATGTACAACAACATGTTTGGCAAATAAATTGGCAGTATATGCATGCATACCTATTATTATGCATACATATTCGCTATTTCCCAACATTAACAACAACAGAGTTTATCAGTGTAATGTCAACCATTATATTTATGCACGCGGAGAAAAAAATAAATGATGAAATCCATTTCCGGTGGCCTTTTGAAATAAGTACAAAATTACTACCATACACATATTTCCAACCCAGCAACACCAATTTCTTGACATAGTTGATAGTAGTATTTTAACTGTTAAACCATAACAGGATTATTTAAAAAAAATTAATGGCAGTTAACGAGCAGGAACGACGAGCGAGTAAAGAGTTTATTGGTCATAATACAAAATTACCTAGAAACAAATTAGCCAATGATAGCATTTAATAAAATTCCTATCTGATAAGTATCGTTTCTCTCACACAAATGCAAAATGAAAACTCACTTTTGCAAAATATCTATAAACGCACTTAGAGTTGAGCAAGAATTGTGAAAAATGGATTGAAGGAGAAGGAGAGAAAGCATAGGTGTAGCAGACTAACACGCTTTGCTATTATAGTACTAACTTGTGTGAGAGTTTTGTACAGTTTCCTATAACCGACATCATATCATCGTCATTATATAGACATCAGTCAGTAAAACGTATGTATGTGCTAGATATTTGCAACTTTTGACAAGCAAAAAGTGTTGTGTGTGTGTGTGTGTGTGCTAATTTAATATAAAAACAGTAGGTGTTCTAAAGAATCCGAACGACGCCATTAGAAAAAGAGAGCACACATGTGTCAAAACTTGGTTGATTTGATAACCTTGATACATACGTACCTTATATGATATTAATAATGTTCATCATGAGTCTTTTCTATTCTAGTTTTTTTTTTGCTTACGTGATATAGCAAAACATGATGTAAATATGATAGTAGTGTGTTTGTGTTTGGTAAATTATGTAAATCACAGTGGCATGAGGGGCACTATACTTATATATCGACTAACAACGTGACTTGGGTTGCTTGTGCGGAAAGATGCATATAATTTACATATCCTTGTAAATATGTATGAAATTCAAATGCAGTGTGGATGAACAATACTCCTACAAACAACACAAACAAACACGTTTATGATGATTCATTATGCCAAAAGTAAAGTGAATGAATGACAAGTGAAAGCAAATCAAAAATAAAATGAAAGTGGGGAGAGAAAAGAAGAAGAAGAGGGGTACATAGAAATGAGTGAAAGTTAGTTTGTGTGTTTGGAACACTTAAGTACATTATTTGAGGAAAAAATTGCAAACTTGTCAAAATATATTGAGCATACCTATGTATATAAGGAAAAAGATAAAGAATGGCAGGAACGTAGAAAATAGAGTGGGAGAAAAGTAATAATCACAAAAGGGAAATGAAATGGTTATCCAAAGTGCAAAGAATGACTTTGTATGCGTAGATATGTATACATGGATGAATTTCCATACGTGTATCTTTAACGTTACATTGTACGTTGATTACAACAATTCATACCCGAAAAAATATATAAATATATAACAGTGGTTAGGTTTTGAATGTGGGGTAAAATGCTAACAAAAGTTTTCAAAAAAGTATGTGTGTATCGGTAGCGGATTGCCCAACTTTTTTTTTGTATATTTGTTTTTGGAGAATTCGCTCTTCTTATTTTTTCTCCACTGACGTTTAAGTGTACGTAGTAGTCAGAAAAAAGGAGGAATGCTCGTAATGATTACATTAATATGCTAATATTGTTTTCCTTCCATTCTGACTGAACAGAACCAACGTAACATAAGTAGGCAGAAAAGCAAGCAAAAAGAGGAATCTTGAATCAAATGCAAATAATGCTTTCAGCCTGAGGGCTTACCATATTGTTACACTTCTTGTTGCCCTCGTACAAGTAGCAGATTGAAAGTTGATGGTCCAACCCTGGCGAGAAATATTCGAAATTGAGAAATGTCCAGTTGAGAACATAGTTTGTGAGGCTATTTGCGTCCTTGGTGACATGCACAACCGGCTTTTCAGGAATTACTGCAAAAAAAGAGAGTGTTTATATTCATTTCATTATTGGTTTATATAAAAGAGAAACATGTTTGGTGATCCAAAATAGGTATTTAAGCAAAAAAAACAGGCCAATTTTTTTTGGCACGTACTACAATCATTAAAGTTTTATATTTATATATATTTTGGTGAATCAACAGGAAAAGAGGATAACGTAATAGAGAAAGTAGTAAATAAATTTCATACCAATTGTCGCCACGCTAAACTTGTGCTCCCAAATGATTCCAGAGGGCTTCAGGGCATTTGTACCATTCACTTGAACGTAGATGGGAGCAAGATTAGCTCTGTAATGAGGCTCCGTCTTACCATGCCACGTACACGAAGTTGCCTTCGTTGTTGTATTAGGACAAGGAATTATGCCTCTGGGGAATAGACAGACAGACATCATATTATCAATGTGGTTTCCAATACAACAACAAATATTTACGCTCTATCATAGTATATATGTGTATACTCGCATATATGTGAGAAGAAAAATCATCATAATTCTTTAAATGATCCATCCAAAGAATAATCACAGCTAATCAGTTTACGTATAGTAGAGCTATCAGACACACAATCTTTCATTCAACTTTTCCTGCTGTTTATCATGAAAATATATATGCCATGTCATGCTACTATTATTACCTAACAAAAATAATAAATGTATATATGCACTTTTTGTGTCATCATAACTCAACAACGTTGAACAAGCTACTTTCACTAAAACAGTTTCCTTGCTACTACCCCTGCTGCTGCTGCTACTGCTGTTGAGTCTTGATTTGTCACTAATCCATACACATATACTATTATACCCTTGCGGCAACAAGCCAGAGAAGATCAGAACTACGTACATAATAATAAATACAACATAGAACACAATCATAAATAGAGTCATATCACAATGGGTGGCTACGTGTAATATGCTTGTTTCTCTTTGACCCGTAAACATTGATATTATGCACATTATTATGTATTTCCCCATAAAAAAAAGTACTACTACAACGTATTATGATGATACACACAAAAAGTTCCATGTAAGAGTTTCTTTTGGATGAATGCATTTATTGTGATGGATGAAGAAGCCAAAATGTATGTACGTAATACTTATACCAATAGTTGTAGTAAAGTAAATAACAAGAATCCATTGCATTGTAATTTGGAGTCAGCAACAAGAATTCACTATACGTAAATACGTACATGCATACTGAGCTATAGTGTGCGCTGTACCATAAATCAAACATATATATATTCAATCTTACTAAATATATTATATATATCACCCAGGAGGTAAAAAATTATATGTCATAATAATAATAAAGTATGCATAGGTATATAAATACATCTATATTTTTTGTCACCCATCCTTTCCCCTTTTCACTCAGGTTTCCTTCTTCCTCTTTTAGATGATCATGATGATGGTTCTGTAGCTCAATGTGTCTATGTACGTGTTATATGTAGATGTCCAACAAAAAATGTTTTCTTTTAGCTTGCTTGCTCATTTCCATTTTTCTTCAGATAGCAAGTGAAAAGAAAAAGATATTAATATGGAGTGATGAGCAAGTTTTGAGTATGACATGCCACCATCATCACCATTAATCCTTTATATATGCATTACCACAAGAAAAAAGGATGAAGAGATTGAGTAGTGATGAATACCTATACCAGGTATTGTTACAATTACATGTGGTTGTGTGGTATTGTTGCAATGTGTGTGTGTGTGTGTGTGGTTAGTGTGTGCCAACAAATCATTTTTCTACTTTGTTTACACAAAAGGGTAACGAAGAAGAGATATTATGGAACAGAGTTGCGAACGGATAGAGTTGTGGATGATGAAATGATAGTGATTCGTCAACAATGATTGCATTATTCAAAAGTATTGCATTATTCATTATACATAAATGTAATAAAATCATCCAAGTTTGTCGCGCGCGCACACACCCACATACATACATACCCATGTATATTTACAGATAGAACTTGGAGCTTGTGTTTACTTTTGACTCGCTCGTGTACCGGTAAATTCAGATTCAAATCACTTATTGGTGTTTTATGCATTATAAATTGTAATCAAGTATTAAAATTCCATATCATCATCATTGTTTATAATTTTTTAAGTGGTAAACATTTACTATTATGATACAAGCTATCAATTTACAATAATCTTTGGTAAATAAAAAGGAAAAGTGTTTTGTAGAGCAGTTTTGTCAACAATATATACGCACTGTTTTACGTCCCGAAGAGAGAAAACAAATATTTAACTAAATAATGAATTGTCAAGTAGTGCAAAATTAGAAGAAGACAAATTAAGTACAATCAATCTGCCCATGAATCAGCTTAGTACATTTGTATAGATGGAAAGCATCCCCGGAAGAAAGGAATATTTATAGTTGTCTACTTACACAGTACAAAATTTGTCTTTATTATGACATCGCGCAGGGGCTAATTGCTAATTAGTTTTTTATGGTCATCATCCAATAAAAACATGCTAACATATTGAGCATATACATACACGCACACAGCAGTCTTTTGACATGTTTTCTCATTTTCTAATCCTTTTCCTGCTGCGAAAACATTTTCATTAAAATAACATAAATACACAAACATATATACTATGTGGAGTGCATACATACATATATATACATGCTTGGTGTTGTATTTGCATTCAATCCTTTTAAAGCTTTTAAAATTATGGAAAATGAAGTGTTCTAAAAGTATTGCTTATCATGTACACATAACAATAACAAACAACATAACACAACAACAACACAAGCAGCAGCAGCAGAACTGTAAAACATACCTAATTTAGATTTCCACATTTTCTTCCTTTTCACTCTCTCTAAAACCTGGCTACTTTAGCATGGCTTTTGCATGAGCAAAAAGTGATTTACGGCATATATGTGCATAATAAAAGTACCTTGTTTTGTGGCAACTTTGCAAATATAGTGGTGGGTTGGTGTGCATAGCCACAGCAGAAATAGTTAAAATATTTAGCTTATATTCCGACTTCCTTGCATACATATAGTTATGTTGCCACTACTATGGCGGCTGTAGTTTTTTTTGTATAAAGTATGTTTGTTGTAGTAGTAGTAGTAAAAGTAGTAGTCTACTTATTTATGTAGAATGAGATTAGGTTTGTGTATGTGTGTGTGTGTGTGCGTGCTACATCAGGAAAAACACACTTTGGTTTTCAAGTATTTCCACAATTTTGGTTGTTTGCTCCATCATCATCCATCTGCCTCTCCTTTTCTCAATTTACTTATTATCAACATAATATCAAGCATACTTGAAAGAGAGAGATGTGAGCCTAATGAGAAAGTTGGGGAATGAAAATTATATGTATGAATGGCTAATTGCAATGTCCATGAGAAACTCATTCGTTTGAATGAACTTTCTCTTTAAGTCTCTATATATTTATTGCGACAACTATTATAAATATGATCAGCTCAGCAGCAGCAGTAGCAGCAGCATCACCCCATCATCTTTTCCTAAACATGTGCATGTTTATGGACATGAACACAATGCATGGTGGTAAAATTTGTTGTACACATTGAGACAAAACGGAGGACGTCATTGATGTCCTCTTTAACTTTTCTTTTATTCGCGCAGTGTGATACTTTCCTGAAAAACCATTTAGCTGCAAGTTTATATATAAATAGTGCTGCACTATAAAGTGGGACAAAAGACAGCAGAAAATAATCATGTCAGTATGATGTCCCTACCGTATAGTAATTTGATAGAGCAGAAGAATATATGTATATATACCCTATATTATTTATACAGCTATTAGATTGATAATTTCCAGGTGGAACAAATTCTAATTTTTTTAATTCTCTTGTTTCCCATCATGTTTTTCTTACCTTTTCCATCGTTGGGTAATAGTGTAACTGGTTGGAACAGGGTTCGATGGCAATTTCCAGGTGCAGTTCAAGCTCGTCCAATTCGGGGCAAGGCAACGGAAGTCCTCAACTGGCAATGGGGGAACTGGCAAGGTCAAAAAAATACAAAAAAAATGATTTAGTGCGGTGATAACCAGTTTACAAACAAAAGTCCAAATAATAAAACTGGTGGAAAGAAAATGTCGGTTGTTCACGCCACGTTTCATACGTGACGGATGATGATGATGATGATTATGACGATGCTCATAGGAAACATTGGAGTAATCAATAGAGCCGTAATAATAGTAATAATAACAATAACACAAGTAAGCACACCAGTCACAAAGGAAGAGAGATAAATATTGTTTGAACAAAAATCGTACAGTAAGTGTGAGTGAGTACTGAGGACAACTTGTTCCATATTTTCCTTTTCACTGAGCAATTATATGATTTCCTTTCTGTTGTTTGGGATGCACGTCACCATATTTATTCGCTATATGGATCACACACACAAAGGAAAATAATTAGTTACCTACGCGGTGGCACGTGAGTACATAGGGAGTTTGCAAGGTTCCACCACATCAACTAAAGCCCCCGATAAATAAATCATTTGCGATTTTATGAGAAGAGGCAAGATGAAATCCAATCTCTCATCTTTAATTTTCTCCATCTCTATCTCCCTCCCCCTTTCACTTTTCCCTTTCTATCTACCTAACGATCATGACGAAGAGGATGAGAGTAGTGAAGGCGCTACTGTAATTAAAAATCACATAGGATTGGCGACCACACAGATGGTACAAGCTATGCCCTTTTCTTTTATACTATAGTAACAACGCTAAATAATTAAATTTGGCATTGATTCTAATGATAGTGGTACGAAAACGATGCCACGGGAAAGGCCAAAAGGACAGAAATTGATATTACACGTGGGATATTATCTTTCCAAGTACATAAATCGTTATATTTACTTCTTTTTTATTATAAAAAGTGACTACTATCTATTCCAGTATAATTTTTATACCCAACAGCAAATAATTTTCTACTCATAATTTAGTTTTTAAATAATATCTCAAGTTACTGATTAATAGATGTTCATTAATATAGAATTTACATGGTAGGCTAAGGTCATAGGTATCTAACCAAAAGTAAATGATAGGTTGAGTGTCATGGGTAACCAACAACACAAAAAAATACGTAATATGTTTATCATCATCATCATCATCATCAGAAAAATGAGATTTTTTCCAGTTTCTCCGAAAAAAAAACTTTGTTCTCACTCGACAATGGCATCAGATTTAGTTTATAGGTATATATATCAATGAAGTATATACTGAAAGATAAAAGAGTAGTAAAATGAAAGGAGAAAAAAAACAGTACAAAAAATTACGCAAAAAAAAAACTTCACTTACATCCCACGTCAATTTGATTTTGGCAGACTGGAGTGGTTTTATTCGACGGTCCCCTCAAGACGCACGTTAAAAGGGGATTGGACGCATTCATATGCCTGACACGAACAACTGCAGTTGTCTCATTTATGACACTCTTCTCTATTTGGTCACGGGGGATATCAGACTTTGTGAAAACAAAATCCATGTTGCTTGCATTGCGGCCCTTGGTTAATGTGTTGGTGAGATTCACTTTACAAAACACTTCCAGTGTGTCACCCTCCTTGAGGAAAATGTCTCCACGAGGAAAGGTAGCTGTTGAGAAAAACAGAGAGAGAAAGATAAAAAAAATAAGAAAATGTAATTTCAGGTTATTTGCTTAGGACATTTTTTTTTATTATCGTCCTATCATATCATATCCTCATATATTTTTTTGGCATTCATGACATGCAAGGTTTTCAAGCAAAATAAGAAAAAAGCAAAGCCAATAAAATAAGAAAGTTTGAAATCTCTTTATAACAACGAACTAAAAAATAAGATTTTTTTTTTTTGAACTGGTATGAAAATATGAATGGGGACTCCAGCTCCAGCGGACACACATCACAAGAAAAAAATAGCAATAAAAAAAGTGGAAGCAGAAAAAAAGCATATATTTCTGCGATGCGATCTGTAAGAAAATCCCCGCAGTTTTACTTTTTTATATATATGCGTTTATATAGGTGGTGATCATGCTATTATTATGTTTGTATCTCAAATGCTGCAAGGTGCTTATGGAAATGTACAAAAAATATATAAGTACGTTAATGTAGGTATACTATCATGATCATCATCATGATCATCACCGCCAGGACGACACCAAAACCACCATCACTATCACATCACAGTAACCAAAAAAACAATGTTTCCAGAAAACAGAGTGCTTGAGGCGTGCCAGATTCGGATGAAGCTACACTTTGAGTAAAACACCTCAAATATCACTATTCAGCTATGTATATACATACATACATGGTGGTGGTTGATATGCTGATGATGATCGCGATCAAGTTAAGTAGTTATATATAGTATGACTTTGCCACCTCTATGATCACTATACATTTACATGCATATCATGAGTATTGTCGTCATCATTACAAAAGTTAACTATTATCTTTCTAACATAACAGACTGACAAGATATCATTTATCCGTTGTTTAGTGGGTAGTCGCTTTGTTGTGCTTACATACACACATACTACAAGGCTCCCTCCTGCTGCTGGAGCGTGTAAATTGTCAATAAACGCTGGAGTTTCTGAGAGAGAGAGAGCTAGTATTGACTTTAAACCACGACAGTAGTAGTATAAAGCTTCCAAATGAATGCCTTCCCTTGTCCCATGAACTGAATGCAAATTTATCATAAACCTCTAAAGCCGTATGAATGAATCTAATTTTTATGTCAAGCAAGACTTCTTTTCTCAGAAAATCTTGCGTGTGTCAACCATCTATCCAGTGTTGTTCTAGTACGTACCAAAAACCTCAGCGTCAACAAAAACGCCAACAGTATTAGAATATATAACTTATGTATATACATGCATAAAAAAATCTCGACGTAGGTATGTGTATAGCTCAGAGTCAGCCAAGAAGACTGGCATTTATGCATTCGCATGACGTACATACATCCATGTGGCATCTCGTATCCTCCTTATCCATCCGGAGGTGGTAGTGGGGAAGGCATGTCATACATGAAATACCCGGTGTTTGATCCACCACACATACTAAAGTCCAAAAATTGTGTATTTATTCTACTACCTATTTATCTATTCTTTTTTCTACACAGTTTTTAAAAAAGAGAATAAAATATCCAGTTATAATCATAGCAGCAGATACAAGGATATGTTTACTCATATAAATTCATTATGAAGAAAGGATCCACACATTTTCTCTCTCTCTCTCTCTCTTCTATTTGCTCTCATTTCCCCTCCTTCCTTCCTACATACATATTTTTCACAAAGACTTTTGCTTGCTTTCTATCTCTTTCTTCCATTTTTTAATTCTTTTGCCGTCGTCTTCCTCATCAGCATCTTTTCAGTTTTTTTTATGCTGCCCTTGCAGTACGAGTACGGGTGCCGTATGCAATTTTCTATTCTACTCTATTTATACTATAGAAGCAACTGATTAAAAAGGAGACCTTTTCCCTTCAAACACTTTTGTACGAAAAACATTGCTAAGAACAACAGACTACATGCATGTAAAAAAACACATGATGCTGCAGTATAGCAGCTCATTTAAGACTTGAGCGAGAAAGAGTCTTCGAGGTATATATCTTTCACATCAATGTTCTCTCTCTTATTTCTTTTTATATAAAACATTGTATCAAAACACACACATGAACTATATATAAATATTGTAGGTATGTAAAATACTTGTTAAATGTAAATTTAATTTTCTTTCTTTTCTTGATTGACGAACAAATATAGCATGAACAGCAAAAAAAGATGATTGTGAGATCGTTGGCGGAGATAAACAAGAAAAATAAATCATCATAAGTCAGTCAAAAAGTTGGTTCTGCAACGTAGTAACAATGTATACATTACATACACACAAATAATAGGGAATGTAGAGCATATAATATACCGACATATTTTATGTGGAAACTTATGCAGTGTGTTCTCCCATTGGAAAATTAATGAAAACAATAAGTGGTATGCACGACGACTCCCTCTCTTTCTCTTTCTTCATTTTTTTTACTCCTTCCTACTTCTCCATTTTCCTCCAAAACTCAAGCACAGCGGAAAGTTGAAGAGCTGTTGTTCATAAGGACAAAACAAGAGCACTATGCTATGCACGATATATGTATGTATATCACAGGTTGTATACTTAAGTACATATGTATGTATTTATACATAAAACATATTAAAATCATGGCAAGTTGATTACTCATCTTTTAAGAAACGAGTACCTTTGTTGAAATAAATAAGAATCCCAAAAATATTACGATGTGCACTAATCATAATTTTCTCGTAAGGATATATAGTACTTTTTTAATAGTACGACGGTTGTAATTATAACCATTACGTCAGTAACAATTATAATGACTGGGCTCACCACAAATTCCAATTAGTCTAAATGTTATCAAAGGGAAGTTGATGGTACTTTGTTTGGTTGAACAAAAACACAAAAGTTATATAGCATACGATTTTTATACACAACAACATCAGCAAAATAAAACAAGCCGTACAAAATTTGCCAGGTCAATGATTTAAACCATTATTAGTAACGGAACAGACAGGCGGGGAGGATTCCAAAAGTTTTGAAATGGAGAAAATATTTTAGCTATTTTTCCCTTCAAGTTTGACCTTCAACTTTTTTATCCAGTCTAGCACAAAAAAAAGACAGAAGATATATATGTTTACCTTTGCACTTTAACAAATCTGGAGATGCTTGTGCATTTTATAACGACATGAAAGCAGTTATTCAAGTTCCTTGTAAAAAAAGATTTTTGATTCGTGAGCTCTAAAATAATGCACAGATCACATATCAATTGATATACTGAATATACTGAATAAATTATTGAGAGAAAAAATACGTCTCAAAATTTCAACTCGACTCTAAAATGCAAGTCATGTGTACAAAACGCAAAATCATCACGTTCTATTTGAACCATTCTGGTTTGATATATGCAGCTATTTGGATAAGGGTTTCATGTTAGCTATAAAAAAATTCCCAAATATTTTATGTAAAAGGGAAAAAATTCAAAAGTTATAAACTCACTTTGTGCTCTTTAAAACTTTTGTGAACCTCCACGTACTAGTATATATATACGTATGCATGACAAGGTATTATAATGCCAGTCTAAAGAAACAAAAGTTTCTTCAAGACAACTACATGAATGAGAGCGCACATAGCCAGCCAGGAGCTCATAATTGTGAAAGCCACGCTACCTGGAAATCCTTCCGGCATAGCCAACATAACCAACCATACATGCGCACCACTCAGGTGTAACCGGAAATAATTATGACAACTTCCTATACTCCCGTTAAAGAAACTTTAATTTTTATTGTCCGACTTGCATATAAACCAACAAGCATATAACATTTTTCGCGCAAAAAAAAACAACAACTATACTACCGCGAAAATATATGAATTTTTTTTGCTAGCCCCAATTAAACTACACCCTACAAACTATTGCAATGTTGACCTAATTTATTGGAGCGCATCATTCCCTCTGTTAGTGAAGCCATTGAGCAAATATGATCAAGTTCAAATGTACCTTTTTTGATTTGTTTGTGAATCATTATTTTCTCAACAAATTCAATCCAAAGAACCAACATGAACAACACAAAAAATAGTAAATGGATGATTGCTAAAAGAAAAAGTGGTTGTTTTTTAATGGGTAATGTATACAACTGGTGTATTAAACTGAGGGAATCAAACAATTGTTTGTGTGCTATTTCCAACTTATTTATATAACACCAAAATTTGAGTCATCAATTCAAATACTTTTCCCTTCAAGGTAAAATAAGATAATATTTTAACAAAGAGATGAATAGAGTAGACAATAGAGGGAGAAAGAGAGAGAGAGAGAGGATAATATCAAGTACACACAAGCATTGCTAAATACAAAAAAAGGGTATTGGTTTACGTTCTAGAGCAGGTGTGGTTTACAGAAATGAGGGCGATGCAGCCCAGATTACCAACAGCTACTTTCACAACTTCTTGTTATGCATCATTTTTCTCTCTCAATAATGCACAATGTGTGTTTTCCCTTTACGTTTTACTTGCGACTTTTACAGTCAATGTATTTTTTAGCATATGGGAAAATAAAGAAAACCTGTTCAATTTTAATTGCACTTAAGTTGATGGAAGTGTGGGAGAGAGAGAGAGAGATTTATATGTGAAATGACTTTTTGAAGACCCAGACACACGTGTTATGTATGGTTGAACGCCTTGTTTAAAACTACATCGTATACCGCTCAGAGAAAGCACAAAACAAAGCTGGCATACTTCAAGCCTTTCGCTTCCACCATAACCGTCATCATCATCATCCTCATAACATCCTACACAAGAACACGTGCACATTCAAAAAAAAATAATAATGAAAATCCTTACAACAATGAGGATGATGACAGTGAGCTGCAAATCACTTCAATTTCATTTCTTTCTAATAATAATAAAAAATTCTGTACACAAACAAGGCGGATAGATTGGGTGTTATATATCATGTCATATATTATGCATTGTGCGACCCCGACTTACTAAATTATTTTTAAACCGCAGGTATAATAATAAACAGTGCTGGAGATCAACGGCGATGAACCTTCCTTGGTACGCGGCGGTAGGCATTCATGAAGGTAGGAAAGAAATCGATAGGGCTTACTTTAAACATCACAGTATGTATATAGTTTAAGCGCTCTCCATGATAAAATATAATCAGTGTACAATTCTTTGAACACATTGTCATACATATTTACCTATGCAAAAAAATATGGCGCCTATACAGCTACCCTTATGAATATACCCTGCATCTCTCTCTGGTACACAGTTAGTTAGCTCTCAACTAGTAGTAGGATATGGTTGGATAGTTACCTACACGTTTTACTGTTTTGGGAAATAAGCATACATCGAGATCCAAAAATGAAACGGAAGACTATTTACAACAAGAATGAACATTGTGTATCATATGTACTCACATACATATACCAACTACAATATTTTGAAGGAATAGAAGGATGATGGTGAAAGTTATTTTTTTTTCTATTTTAATTCTCTCTTTCCATTTTTATTCACGCAGCGTGCCTAACGGTTTAAGCGGAATTTTTTTTCGCTCTATTTTGAATAGAGAGAATGGGGGCTTCAATGAAACATTGAAGAGCACTGTGTGTGTGTGTGTGTGTGTGTGTGTGTGTGTGTGTGTGTGTGAGAGAGAGAGTTGTTTATATGTTTTTATTATTATACTTTTTCTTCTTGTACCCTTTTTTCGTAGGAAGCAGGAACTACCCTACATTATAGAATCCGTTTTCCAAACGTTTTTATTTTTACTTTCAGAGTTCCATGTACTCCGATAAACTCACTTTTTTTAGCTCGTCTCTTTTTTTTTTAAATAAATGTATACCAGCCACTTTTACTTATATACAGTCACTCAGTAGAACGGAAAAGGAACCTGAAATTATACTGGCGAAACCGTCGATCGTTTTTATTACTGAACTGCTTCCTTCCTACACAAAAAGGCCATATTTTTAATCCATTAAAAATATATTTTTAGTTTCGTTACTTAATTTTTTTAATACTCCGGTAATAACGCACTGTAACGTTTCAATGATCAAGCATGATCATCAGCAGCAGTATTATGCCTAAGTAGACAAAATTTTGCATAAAAAATCCTCTCATGAGTACCTATCTAGTGCCCTTGTTTGCTATTTATAAGCACCCTCACCATCTTACTATTTACCTTCATACTCTGATTTTCCTGCACACCGTTGAAAGAGCTAAGACTCAAATTTCGGATACTAATACAACAGTATGTGCTAGATATATACATACATACATCCTTCCTTTATCAGTACAACAGATGATGAATAAATGCAGACCGGAAAAGGGTTGTTTGGATGATACATGACTACAGGTGAGTATTTTGAATTTCCTTGATGGAAACTTTATCCCAATACAAAACAGGTATACATTTTACAAAATGTAAAAGACCAACATTGTCATGAATGTAGTAGACATTTTTTGGGATTAGCAGTCAACTCAAATCTTTAATTATTTAGAAATGGTACACAAAAGTTAGGAAAAAAGAAGATTTTACTCGTTTTTTTTCGTTTTTTAGACTGTATTCTTTTTCAAATTGTATTAATTTTTAAACTAAATATCTTGAGAGATATGTTATATAATTAAAATGAATATTTTTCACTGAACCAAAAACCAGGATTTGTATTTTAATTTATTTAATAGTAAAAAAAATGAAAGTTTATTTGATTGGCAAGGCAACTGGTAACAACAGAGTGTCCAAATTTTTCCACGCATTTTTTAAATCCTTTTGTTTACTTTCTTTTCTTCTTGAGTTGTCAACGCATTGTGAAAAATGAGTTATACAACGAAATATTAAAGCTTTATTTTTTTTAAATCCTAAAACAATCTTTATAAAATCATCAATTTCTTTTGGACTACGTGTGTGTGGACTACAATATATCACATGTTGACAACTTTTGTCACATTGCCAGCTGCAAAATTACAACAGCAGCAGCAGCGGCGGTAGTAATGTCATTCACTCCCGACAGATTTATTATAAATGAATGAATGCATGTATCACATACGTATCCCCATATTTTTTCCATGCCTGTTTTTTTTTTGTTCGAGAAAAAAAAACATTTGTATTGTCATACTATTATAAAAGTTTTTCAAAGTACTTTTTTTCATACAAATTTGTGCGAAAAAAAAAAGTTTTTCGTGTTTCAGCCTGTCTCTGAGTGAAAAGTCTTTCTCCTCATTATTTATGTATTTATCTAAACATGACTCATAAAACGACATATGTACATCATATCTCAAAAAAATCTCAATCTAAACTTATACGCTCCCGCCCGACTACTACTACTACTACTACTTATATTTATATGGAATGCTAGTACTAGATTATGTTAAAATAATATTATGTGTATACAATATACACTCCTATGTAGAATGTTCATTTGTTTGAAGGAAACTGTAAAAGTATTAAAACAACAGAGATTGAAGAGAGCAACCCACCACCACCACCATCCTTTTGGCTGCAATGGCTTATAATAAAAAAACATTCCATGAATTTCACATTTCAGTGTAAAAAGTAGCACTTATAATTTAAGACAAAGAACGTTACAACAATCTCTGGTACAGTAGTCATTGATACGCAACGAGCATTTGATACACATACTGTGTTTCTATAATATGTAAATATAGATATCTATCTTGCTTGAGCTGTATTATAGGGGAAAAGTGAAACATTTAAAAAAAACTACTATATATGTAGCCATAAACTATGTAACAGAAGCACAGTTTTTCACCAGAAATGAAAACATTTTGAAAGCAAGAGAGAAACAGAGAAAGAGTGAAAGAGTTAAAGTTTCACTTTTTTTCCACCACTACACCTTTTTATGCCATTTTAAAAACTTACATTTATGTATATGTATATAAAAAAAGCTCAGCAAACTTTTTTTCGCTTAAGATTCTTTCTCTATCTCTCTTTTTTTTCTTGATTTGGATTTATATATATTTTTGCTAAAATAAAAACTGCAAAACAGGAAAAACAGGATTACAATGTAGTTATACAAGAAGTGTGAGAGAATTTTTTTTTGATATCCTCGTCATGGTAAAATAAGCAAAGAAAAACTATAAATACGACAGCTATACATATGCAGGCATTACTACTACTGAATAAATAACATGAAGTTTAAAGTGAACCCCAAAAGCAATTTGATCTTTAGTATACAAAAAAACTAGCCATCCATAAAAATATTTCTGTCCGTTCCTTGACGTATTAAATAGATGTATCTCTACTTCTCTGTATGCAGATACCTGATACATTCAGCTTTTATTGTACAATAATAAAAGTATAAGGTAGAGAAAGAAGTAGAAAACGGGTTCAAAAGAGGAAACACTTTTATACAGCCAAATATGTACGCAGTAGTAGTGGTAGTAGGTAAAGTTGCTTGTAAGACAACAAGTAGTAGAGGGGAATCTACAAGGTAAATCTACAAAGCACAGGAAGGCAGGATGTATCAAGTAAGCTTCAGTGAGTGAGTGAGAGAGATTCAAGTTGAAAATGTATACGCAAAATGTTTGACTGTAAACCGGAGAAGATAAAATTAGGAGAAGTGCTGCTATGTACATGAGTGTGTTATGAGAGAAAACTGTGCATAGAAAAGTACTCGGGAGAAAGAGAGAGAAAGAGAGAAGCAACAAGCATTTTATTCATAAAACGTTGTGAGGTTTATTTGGTACGCAAGAGTGGAAAAAATTATATAAGATGCACTTACTTTTTGGTAGTAATGTGTATATTTGAGCATTACACATAAATAAATTAACGAAAAATATGTGTTTCTAACGTGAAGGGAGAGAGAGAGAGAGGAAAATAACAAGAATTACACAACTTTTTGTTGAACATAATGTGCATTTTGTTTACTCTTCCTACAACAACCATATATAATACACTTTTTACTTATGGGAGTTATGCATAAATTATCAAATGAAATGATTGTTTAATGATGCCAGTCCGAATATAACTTTTAAGAATACATTAATATTGCATGAGTAATATGTGTAACATGTTGGTTTGCTAGTGGTATTTTGATGTGGTCACCAGTAAATTCATTTATTATTTATATATTTTTTTTGCAAAATAAACAGCAGCCATGAAAATAAGTGACCCTGGTGAATGAGAAAACTAACAGTTTTAAAGGCTATTTAAAAGGAGGTATATGAAAAAGGGTGAGTTGGTTTTTTTTGTAGTGTAAGCTTGTTTCAGATTTGATCTCATTTGCAGAACCGGGGAAAAATGATGTACAAAAATAGCTATCTACATGTTATAGTTTGTTTAACTTTTAAAACTCGACAGAACTTTGAGCAGATGAAATGTTGTATTAAACTCACTAATATACGTATAAAGATATACATAAAGAGTTAAACTATTTCAAATGTAGTAGTAGTAGGTACGCATATAAAACGTTGATCTGTCTAGTTTTCTACGTGCATTTACATATATCTACCTATTTATGATACTAGACATCATCTTTGATCCAGTTTATATCCTTTATTTTCCTCCTCATTATAAGACTCTTTGTTGTTGTTGTTGTCCTCATCATGACATCTTTTTGTCATAAACACATCGTCCTCAAAACCAATATGATCGTCATCATCATTCACGTAATAGGTAAGTATTGGGTAAATTATGTATATTAATATAGAATAAAATATGAACTTATACTAAATTGGGTTTTCCTTGGCACATTTGATGATGATAATGAACAAAACAGGAAAGATATATTATCCTTGCAACATGTTGTGTCTTTTTGATGTAGGTACAATTTGTTATATGAGATGATATCATTTTGTGACTGTCTGGCTGGTTGGAGAGAGAGAAAGTAAGAAAGAAGATAGAGAAATAGGGCACGTTGATAAAGGAGCAAAAACCAAAAAAAAAAAAAAAATGGAACGAGAATGGTTTTTCTTTAAAGCAACCGTACTAATGATGATTACGCAAACCTTGGGCGACAACAACAGCACCACCAACACATTGTCACCATCAACATTATTACCATCAACATCATCATCATCAATAGAAGTGTTTTGCTAATTCGTTGTCTCTTCATTGGGTTTTGTAAAAACTCTCCCTTTCTACTTTCTCCTTCCTCTTTTGATATGTTTTGCTTTGTATTTGGCTATGATTGTGTGTGGGAATTCAGATCGTAATACTTGTGTATAAAATGTAGACCGTTTTACATTACAGAGAGAGAGAGAGGAGGAAAGTAATTCATAAATAAATCTCGTCGGACTGGCTGAGATTCATCCTCACTTCAACTGTCAACAAAGCTCTTGTTCTACATAACTTGCTTCCCTCTCTCTCTCTCTCTTTTACTCTCTCACTCTAGTAGTGTAACGTGACATGTATGCAAACACTACTAGTAGTGCAGTATTTGCAAGTTTTCTTTCCTTGTTCAATAAACGCTGATGCTTGTAATATTCGGCTAGTGACTTCATTCTATTACCACCCTCATCTCATCTCACCACTCACAACAACACAACTTGCCAGTAATATGCTACATTTTCCCTCCTTCTACACTACACTACACCAAACATAATAATAATAATAATAATGGGTTTTCATTTCTCTGTAAAATAGCACTACTAGTACTTGTGGTGCATAACCACCGCTACTACTAATACTATACAGCAGCATCATCATCATACTACTATTCCAGAGGCCGTCTTTCTGATGATATGATTAAATTTCTTTTAAATTTTTGTACGGTTGTAATATTACATGCTAAAACCATATAGCCACATCATAAACTTGCCACAATAATGTCAAAATGATCCGAAAACCAGCAACCTCGGTTGCTTTTGTCATAACAAGTTTTTGGTGAGAGAGAGAGAGAGAGAGTTTAAAGAACACAATAGAGTTCGTTATGTTGCTGCTTGCTGGTTTTGTACTTCCTCTCTGCCGAACAATGCAATGCGTGTTGCAAGGATGTGGGGCAAAGTGAGCCATTACACAAGCTACATAGTACATAGGTAGATAATATAGTAATGGGTTGTTAGGATGCTTAAACTTTTAGTAGTAATTGGAAGGCAGCAGCAAGTGACACATATACAAAGGTTTGCTTTTCCCTTTTCATCATTGCTGTTTGCAAAAAGCTTTTTGTAGAGAGATGACAGGTGTTATGAAGTTGTTTCATGTAATATCAAAAGTATTTTGACTGGTTTTAATAGTGATCGCCTATGAAATTACTACACGTTAACCAGAGTTACACAGAGGAACATGCTATCAAATGAAAATGCATTATTATTAGTGACGGTCAACAATTTGTGAACAGATGTGGAAATACAAAGGTACAACATAACATAGATAATATAATAACATGTATCAAAAGTGAAAGTTGCAGGTATTCATGATGATGCTGAGTATATATCAAAAAGTAATTTGGAGGAACAGAAGCGTTACAAAAATACTAGTGCTATTACTCTACACTACTTTCTTGTGTTAAATTGGGCATCAATTTTGGGTATAAAAAAGGGAGCATGAATAATAATAAGAAATGGTATGTATACAAATGCCTTACCTCCTACGAAACCTGAGAAACCCTCCATGCACACGAGCCTCTCGCTTTCATCTTGTCCCGAAGTCGACGTGGTTGATCCCGCCAGTATAGGGAAACATGTAAATGTTGTAAATATTAGCGCAACTGTCAAGTGGAAAGTTAATGACTTGAGCCTTTGACGATGCCGGCGTGGCTGATGCTGATGTTGGCAATCTCGCATCCGAACATGCTGATGTCTGCAAGAGGATGACAATGATGCCGAGAGTGAGGGTCTGCTGCTGGTACAGGAGGAGGAGGAGGAGGTGGCGTCGTCGACTGCATTGCTAGTGGATGTTGTTGTGATTATGCTTGAAGTTGCGTTTGTTGGACGGCTGTTCCACCAACTCGTCTCCCATTTTGGCAAGGAAAGTAATGAACCGGATTTCGTTGAATTCGCACTATTAGGTGGACATGCTTTCAGATGTCCGTCAAGCTCAGCTGAAATTGACTGGAAAAAGAAGGAAAATGATGAGGTAGTAGAGGAGGATGAGGAGTAGTAGGAGGATGACGATGTTGAGGATGTCGTCGAGGATGATGATACGTTGGTGCCAACACTATCTTCTCCCTTTTCACTGTTAGCCATAGCCGTTCGTTGATTAAAATTCCCCGAAAACTAGCTGTATGTCTCGGAATTTTACTTCAGCTCCTGTTTCTTCCTTCAGTCTTCTTGCTCGTATAAATTTTTTGTAGCACAACAAAAGAGCACCGTCTATACTTTCTCGCCGAGGAAAGTGAGACTGTGGGTTGGCTGGGGTTAGGGTATGTGTATTTGTTTTTTTTGTGTGCAGATAGCTTGCTCTCTCAACTTTGAATACTTTCCCCTACAAAGCAGTAGTAGTGTTTTGGTAAGAGGTGCCTACCAACAAGGCTCCTGTTTTGTTTTTTCGTCTCCGTTCTTGAGCAACCTTGCAGGCTCTTCAAGAGTTGTTGTTTGTTTTTCCTTTTTCTATACTTATATTTTACTTGCTAATATGTATATTAGCTACACAGTTACCGCAGAATCCCGTGCGGTCGCTTATATTCCAGCTGCTATGTACTAGCCGAGTTTTCTTTCTTTTCTTCTTTGATAGCGATTTATTTTCTTTGATTCTCCGAAAATAAAAAGTCGTTCAACTTATCATAGGTATTGCACACCAAAAAAAAGTAGCTCCACGAAGTGACCAGTACTGCTGCCACCACCAAAAACAACAAGTGGAGTGAAGGTTGAAAGAGAGGACTCGTGAAGTTTGATGACTTAGCGAGCAGCAGCCAAGAAAATAAGTGATCCTGGTGAATGACGAAACTAACGGTTTTAAAGGCTCTTTAAAAGGAGGTATATGAAAAAAGAGTGAGTTTTGAGGGGAGAGGAGTGAGTGAGAGAGTAAAAACACTCTCTAGCTTGACTTGACTTGAGTTGTGGGTGACTGGCTGAAGGAGAAAGAAACTCAGAGTAAAGTATGAGAGACAGAAGGAGAGAGAGAGAGCAATGATGATGATAACAGCGCGTTTTTGGTTGTGAGTTTTTGTACGTGTATACGTATATGGTGTACTGGTTTGCTGCTGCTGCTGCTGCTGCTTTTAGAGCTTTGCTTATGAAGTTTGTTGCAAGTGAGTATAACGGTTTCTCACGGCTCTTTCCGAAATGGTCCAGATGTGCTCAAATCAGGAGTGTATCTCTCTACTACTTATTCGTTAGTTATAATATAATGGAGCGGAGTGAGTGAGTTGAGTCTATGTGTGCATACAATGTGGACACACACTGGCTGCTCGAATGGCACCAATGCTTGGAACCTTTTTGTGCTGAAGTTGACGTGATGCGTCAGACTCATGCAATGTAACTTGTGATTGAAACAGCAATAACAGCAACCGTTCTAGTTGAGTTACTGATGGTCGTACAACGATTACAACAGTGATTCATATTTGATCCAAAAAAAAATTCCAGAGAGAGAGAGAGAGAAGGAAAGAGAGTAGCAAAAGAGAGACATACACAAGAGCAAGCTTTTTGAATTTTTCTAAGCGTTCTTTTTTTTCTGTCTTTTGAGTTTTCTTCTTGTGCCTTAGGAATGGCTTGTTGTTATTTTATGTTCAAGTTTTGTGTCAGTATTTACGTGTGTTGTCGTTTTTACATGAAAGTATACATGCATATATCAGCGTAATACTGTTTTTTTTCTCTTTTATTGCCTTGTTTAAAAAAAACTGATGGCTATGTTGTTGTTTTGTTGTTGCTGTTGTCTCTGCACTGCAATTGACTCTGCACACAATCCTTTCAACATGACATGTTCGACAGCTTCCCTTTTTGATTCACTTCAGTTGAGTTGTTGTTCTTGTTGTGTGTGCGTTTTATTGTTACGTGCCATTGTTATACTTTGTATTTTCTTGTGGCAAGGAGGACAATAAAAACGATGAACAGGAACAAATTGATGACGATGATGATATGGATATCATATTATGTATATTACTCTTCCAGTTTTCTTTACCCTTTCCCGTCAACTGTCTTTGTCGTTGTGCTTGATTGATGCCAAGAATCCTTACAGTAGTAGCCTATTTTCACTCTCTTGCGCGCTACGCCTGATATTTTTAATCATATGTTTACCGGTACGTTCTTCTCCGATGACGATGAGTATACGGAATTATGTTTAAAAAATATATGTTTGACAATGATGGTCAATCCAGATTAAGAATGTTTGCTTTCAAACATCAAAGATAGGTAGATAGTCGCCAGGGATGACTAGAATAACTAGAGAGAAACTGCCAAGTAAAAAGTTACTTTTGGTTATTTTCTCAAGTTCCCCCGCAGTTTGGTTGGCGTTCCACAATAGTCAGACTCAAACAGACAGCCTGTTGAAAAAAAGCTCCAGCTTTTTCCCAGCAACAATCTGCAATCCAGAAAAATAAAAATGTGTAAACAAAAATAAATGCTTTCTTTCTCTCTGCTTGCCAATCTGATTGATGTTTACTCAAACGACAAAAGTAAATTGCATTACGTTGTCGTAAGGGAATTACGTGCACTTGTTGTATGTACGTGTTTGTCTGTGTGTGTGTGTGTGTGTGTGTGTATGTTGGGATGTAGTTAGCAGTTCACAGGTTATGGACTCTGACAATTTTATTTCAAGTAACAGGTCGACAAGAGCAGTTTATGAAGTAGTAACACTGTCCGACAGATAGTAAATGGGCAAGATGGCATGGGATTGCACCTCTTAAAATACTAGCGCTCAGTCCAGTCAGTCAAACTATCTCTGCTCAATTTTTTTTTCCTGTCCGACACGTTGTCTCCATGTTATTGAGGCGTCAAATATTATATTATGCATACCTATATTACATATGCCTTTCAACTTTTGTGGTCCTGTGTTTTGTCATTATGTTTGTATTTTTGTATAGGTTTTTAAGTATGGTAAATTGTGTTGCGGTGATGTTTATGCTGCTACTACACACAGCACAGAAATGGTAATTGTATTATATATCACTTATCTACTCGTCATGTCATGCTGATGTGTATTTATATGGATGTATATATCATAAATGCATTTTCTTAAGTGACTTCCAGTTGAAATCTTAAATAAATCTCTAATTCAAAGGAAAAAAGGATTATTATTACTTGTGTGCTTAATTGGGTAGCGGTGGCAACTGGTGATGCTTGATGAGTGTATTCATGCCACTACTGTGAGCAAGAAGGAGAGAGAGAGGAGAATTTTTTATTTGATGAATCTGCTTATTCTCTTTTTTTGTCTCTCTTTCAATGTCTCTGTCTCTCTATTAATTTATCTTCAAATTCCTTTCTTCTTTTCAATACACCAATCTTTTTCTTGCTGGCTGGCTGCTTGCTTTTTGTTTGATTATTTATTTATTCGAAATCTTTTGCTTCTTTTCCTCTCGTTTCCAACACTCTTTTGTATCCTGGTATAGTACCTTTGGATTTGGCTTATCATATTTTTTAAATTCTCAATTCATTATTACTCTTCTTCTTATTTTTACTTTCTTCTCAGCTAATTCTTCGTCTTTAGAGATGACAAGCGTAAAGGTTGACAATTATCCACGTTGAATGGGATGGAATAGAGATGACGAACATGATGATGATGATGACAGGCAAGAAAAATTCGAGACAGAAAATTCTTTCAATGATGACGACAAATAATTATCTTTCGAGCTTCCAGTGGTCAATCCTGTCATAATAGTGATTTTTTTTGCAGCGTGTCGCTTATATCTGGCAACAGTAGAATAAAAAGACGAGATTTTTGTTGACTAGCACCTTAAACCCCTTCTTCTGGAGGCACCCGTTTCAAAATTTCTACTCCTCTTCCAACCTCAATCGATTTTGAGCATTCAGTATTTTTCAATTTTGAATTCTGGCCAGCAGCAGTTTGTTGTTGTTGTTGTTACTGTCGTTTTACTTGATCACAGGAGGAAAAAAAACTAAATATACACAGATTTTTTAATCCCAACTTTAGCAATTTAACAAATTTTAACTTCACACACACAGCTTTAAAGTTTACTTTTAGCAAGCCACCAAGCCATAGGGCATGTCTGTAGGGTAACTCGACGCTACTTTAAACAAATCCTCTTCTTCTAGTTTTTTTTATTCTTCTTCACAGTTCTTTCCTCCCATCATGTTGTTCACTGTAAAAAAAAGTACAAACAAAAAAATCAACATCGTCATTCATCTTAATGCTGAAAAAAAATCTCATGCAATACACACAATAAGGAGCAAAAAAAGGGTTTTGTATGTCTTCAAAAGTGCACACAATGTAGACTAGCAGCCATTGCCTTCAATAATCTTCAGTAATCGTCAAACAATGCTACTGACGATGATGATGGAAGAAATGAATAAAAGTGAACGAAACGAACACAAGAAAAGTAAGTAACTAAGTAGGTATTTATCATACTTTTTGGTACTTACAAGCAATTTTATTTTTTTCACTTGTCAGCTTAAAGCCAATTTTTTTTTCAATAATGGCTTCAACTTTTTTTTTTAAATTTTATTTCTTAAGCACTATCAAATAGAGTTGAAATAACAAATTAAATGACAGTTATGTACATAATCATGGGAACATGAAATGACTTTTATTATTATTCGGAGGAGAAGGACAATGGCCATCAAAATTATAAGAGTACAGGAAACCAAGACTCACACATAATAGCTTTTTTTTCGGACTTTACCTCATGAATCATTGACATTAGCCATTAGCCATCAATTTAAAGTTTCATCATATAACTCTTAACACATGAAATTATATGGGTGCTTATGAAAAAATCTTATGTGATTACTGATTACAGGTGTACACATCAAATACAATATGTTGTTGTGTAGCCCAACAAAATCGCCATCTGTACAACAATTTAAAATGAAATGAAATAAAACCACTGGTGCTTTAGAAATGAAAATAATTAGCAATGCGTCATGTTGACTATATACTTTACTTTCTTCTTCAATAACAACAACAGGAAGAAGAAGAAGAAAAAAACGAAACATGAAAAGAGTGTTTTTTCAATTCATTAAAGACATATATCACTTCAAAGTTCAATACAATACATTATTGATGCTCACGGAGGAAAAGTCGTCTCTGCTGCTTTGATAGCTGTTTTGCAAGATGAAAAATACTCAGTAATATAACTTTTAACCCACGGCCATCCTATCGTACCTGTGTACATCTACCTAAGTTGGCATTTAGTACTATTGTTTGTGGGGATTAAAGTGCTCCTTTGACTTGATGACAATATAAAAATACGAATCTCACGAGAGAGAAAAAAAGGAGAGAAGAATACAAAAGATCAAGGAAAGTATAAAATTTATTTCTATTATACATTAACCTACCAAAGTACTAGTTGCAAAAAAAAGAAGGAAATAATACAATGATATATGTCCGCATTGAATCATTGAATGCACGTCACAATTAAATGAATGGTTCTTAAGTTCTTTTTAACTATTTCTTCTTCTTTTTCTTTTCCCAGAGCATCTTTACTTGTCTATGTGCCTTCTTTTCTTGTAACTATTCATATGTCCAATATGATGGAAAATACTTGGGTGCTATTATAACGCTATACGTTATACCTATGTACCTCGAAGAATAAGAATAACAAAGAAAAAAATACTTAGCGTATAAAACGCGTATAAAAAAGATGACCAGCAATCACAAAAAATCCTAGTCACTATTATTATTACTACCATCGTTAGTCACATGATCGTAAGTACTTAATTATACAACAGAAATCTCGTTTCATACAAAATTCTGTTACCTTCAAAGTTGTCCATTTTCTCGGACAATTGCGGATATTTTATCATCACAGTGAAAAATTTAGAAGCTGAGAAATAATTTTTTTTAAAGGCAGGTGAATTTTCTATTTTTACCGGCTTCAGTGTTTTTTTAACTGTTTCTGTTCGTCGACCCACAGTCTGCTGTCGTGACTTTATTATTAGTTGTTATAAAGAAATCAGTCATTTTTATCTCACCGTACAAGTCTAACCGCCCATGATGTTATGTAAGGATTACAACATATACATAGTTGTACATGTACCCATATACCTATGAACATTTACGTAAGCATATTACTGTCACAACTCATTACTTCAATCACGATTAAACATTGTGTGTTTCTTCCTAATCCATCTGTGTGTCCAATCTAACTCAGATTACGACGAGTTATGTGCTCTTTCGTGAATTCACTATAAAAAATAAGAAGCAATTGGACAAACATGGTCACACACACACACACACAGCAGCAGTAGCAGCGAGGTTGAAACCATCATCATTTTCATCATTCCAATGCATATAATCACATACGAATGCATATAAAATTCATCATCCGTAAATTTAAAAAAAATTATCTTGTATAATTTTACCAGGAATAATTTTACTACTATGTGTTGTTTAAAGCAGGAAAAAATCTCTCACAATAACAACAGCAGCACAGTAACAACAACATTTTGATTATATCCAAAATGCCACCCTACACACATACGCACACACAAAATAGTTGTAAAGAAAAAATGATTGAATAATAAATTGACCAAGACATTAGAGATAGTATAGCTTTTGAATTTATTATTATTACTGTTCGAGAGTTTCACTTCTTGGAAGAGCGACACGAACGAAGAAAGCTCCTTGGCAGATAGATCACATAAAACGTTTCTCTATTTTTTTTTCTTTGTTTAAGAAAACGCTACTAGGTAACTGCAATGATGATATGATGATGTTTCAAATGTGTTGAATCTCACTACTCTACTGCCAGTCCGCCGGTTGGGAGATATATTCCGATATGAAATGATTTACTGGTGCTTGATAAATGTCCATCATGAAGATAAACACATTACTTTATTTTCTTATTTTGATTATTATTTTTTCTTGGAATAATGATAATGTGTTAAATAAAGCTGATTTAGATGGTTAATTGTGCATCTATTTTTGTACGCCAGTTGCTGAATTTGAAAGTGTCCAGTAAACAAGTTACAAGTGATCTGAGTCCTTGTAAACATTCTGCAATTTATTTTACCACGTCTTTCTTCTTCTTCTTCTTCTTTTCTTAAGAGAGTTAGAAAGAAAAAGACAAGGACAACCAAGACAAGTGATGGGGGTGGCACTGAAGAAAAGCTGACTGGCATGAAGTTATGAAGTGATATCAACGCAATGTTGAAGATGATGATGATGTGTGTATGTATACCTATATATTTTACTGCACTTACTTGGTTGGAAGTATGCGAGCATAATGACAATGAAATGAATATGAATGAACCAAACAAAAAGGCAAAATTAATTCAACAAGTTTCCCTATTAGATTCACTTGATGAGTTTAATATGAATAAATATTTTATTCAAAACATCTCTGAGAAAATTTACAAAACTTCTCTGGGAAAAAAAGCAACGCAACAGATTTATGTCAAAGTCCGACCTGAAGGTTTTCTGGTTGCTCATCCTCATCCCTATTATCATCATCATCATCATCCTTGCCAAACAACATTGTTAAATATGCTATGAATAGTAATTAAATGACGCCGACGTAATGTTATTTCTTTCTTGTGTTTATCAATTAAATGGGTAAGAAATACAGATGCATACTAACATGATATTCAGCCGTTAGTTATTTTGGCCATAGCAACAAAAACTGAACAATATTTTTTTTATTAAAAAAAGACGTTGAGTACTTGACATCTTTTTTACAAAATATTATTTTGAAGAAAAATGATTTGGCTTAAATAGAGTTGTATGAAAGATGATAATATAAACATTACGCTCTAGCGACTGACTGCACAGTGTCTGCTGTGTGATACTTGAGAAATCATTGGAAATTTTCTTGGAAAAAAATCTTAAATCTGTTCATCGTGACATTTTCATTCATTTGACAATTAGGCACTCATCCACGACGACCATCAAGTCGACAATGAGCATCATATCACAATTACGAAAAAAACACAGATATATATATCATTCTCATGCTGTTTATTTGCTCAAACAAGCTATAATATAAAAAGAGAAGAGAAAAGAAAAGAAATATAATATGCAGAGGAGAATAGAATCATGTTCTGATTCTTATTCATTTTATTATATTATTGTTATAATCATCTTCGTCGTTTTGGTTATTATTACAACCCGTCATAGTTCCGTATCAGCAGCAGGATAGCATCAAACTGTGAGATAGAAGAGCAGAGTAATAACAAATAACAACAGCTATATTTCATCCCTTTTTCCTCTTTTTTTATATCGGTCTTGGATGGAAAGGATTCTGATAACTCACTCAGTAGCAGCACCAGCTACTTAAACCTTTCCAAACAAACGCCGTCTTCAAGTAAAAACATATTTCAACATGATATCATTTTTTTTTTTAATATTTATGTTTCGTTTTTGTTGGACCAGGTAAATAGATATTCTGTATGCGCCCCTTAATTTTTTTTATTTTTTTGCAACTCTCATATAACCGTCTGTCTGCCTGCCTGCCTGTCCTACGATTTACTTCTTTGAAAAAAATAATTAGAGGAGCGACAACCAAAACATGGAAAAAATTCTATGAACCTGTACATGAAGGATATCTTAACTAGCTACAGAGTGCACAAGCAATTCGTAAAAAAATTTACATGTAAATAAGGCGACCGTTTTGTAAGGAAATATTTTTTTTACAGTTATTTATCATCATTAAATACGATCAACTAAAAAAAATATTGCTTGCTGTTGTTGGATTGAATTTTTAAATCCCGACTGTTGGATGATGATGTATTTGACATTTACTACTACTACTATTACTACTTTTTTTACTATGCAACATACATAATGCCTAGTTTTAATACTAGAGTGTTTTTTATTTATTTAAATCTCAGGATGATGGTAGTAAGCAAAACATGTACGTAGTAGTATGCATGCAGTTGATGCTGATGACATTATTATTAACTCTATTATTTCACATTTCTGTGGACGAAAACTGTCACTGTCAGTAACAATACGAACTAGATGAATCGTAATTACCACTCACTTCTTTATAAAGAAAGCCTGCTGCGACTACTGATTTTTTTTTTGGTTGAATAATAGATTGGAAAGAGAGTAATGGTGGTGGCGGCGGCGGCGGCAGTGCGGTAGCGGCACACCATACTATACCCATTGTGCATAGTAGTATCATTTGCTTTCTAATAGAAGGTTACACACAAATTTATATGTGTATTATATGCCTACAAATTATTTATTAGAGTATATCCTGCGAGTTAACCTGATTCGGCTGAGGCCCTCGGTTGCAATCTCATGTTGATTTTGATGATATGATTATGATTATCTTTCATCATATTTATAAAAAATATATATGTATGTATGTACATATTATACTACTTTTCTACACATCTATGCATTTTTTTTGATGGTTCACAATAGAAATGAAAATATAGTCATTAATCTTTTGACAAATTTATGAGCGGCTTGTCTTGTCTTGTGGCTTGTGCGTGCTAACTAACAAACTCGTACACCTCCATTTTTACAGTGAAATTGGGACAAGAAGAAACAAATGCAGATTATATGGATATATGGAGTTTTATAATAATAATAATAAAATAATAACAAGAGCAAGTCATTTGACATCTTATTTGTTTGAATTGTTGCACAAAGTTCAGCGATTATTTTTTTAAATGCAGTTGTTACGGAGGCGAGACATAACAAGATTAGTCCACAGTCCACACACTGGCCTTTTGTACACAGACTCGTAACGAATCATTTATTGTTGTAGAAAAATACAAATTGTTGCTTTGAAGAATCATACTATATAGTTATTATGAGGAATGAGTTGCATTGTTAGGATTATGTAATGATCATGATAAATCCTTAGAGAAATTACTCTCGCCTTGAAAATAAGTACATACATACGACATACACCTACCTACATGCATATACCCACTTCCTATGTATTTTCACCGAAAACACCAAAAAACAAATCAAAGCACTTAACTTAAACACAGAATAAAAGTTAGAAGAAAAAAAACTATTTACACTTTGTTCCATTGTTTTATAACAAGATCATTAACAAGAATTATAATTAACCCAAACAGAATTCCAACAAAGTAGTAGTTGTATTTTTTTTTGTTTTTCCTTGAATATTGGAATGGTTATCCTGGAAATAAAGTTATGGAGTGCTTGCATGCGTAACCCCAATAACAGGATTGGCTGAAAGTAGTTTTAATGCTTTCAAAAATGTATATCTAGGTATTATTATAGTTGCTACGGGCAGCAGTGGGATTTTCCTAGACTAGTAGTTGATATTAAGTTTCTTTTTAATGCATTTACATGTATATATATTGCACACGTGCTTGTATATATATATCTGTGTGTGCTGGGTTTTCCTTGTTGTTTATAAACAGGAATGAAATATTCCAATACGGAAGGAAACACACCCACCTTAAAAAATCATATTATTTATTATGATCATATTCAACATTAGCAACAAGAAGCTATAATATTTGTAAATTGATGAGACTTTCTATTATTTCACCTGAATACTTTGTATAACTTTTTCTGCCTATACACTTATTGTACAAGATTAACAAAATTCTCATTTTTTTCTCGAGCAGCTCAAGTGTTCTCTCAACTGTCAAGATATATTCAAAATATATTCCAATCATACTGAAAAGTTTTTTTTTTTTGAAGAATATTATGGTGAAAATAATAATGATGATGATGATGCTCATTCAGTCACTCAGAGCATTATTTTTGCCTGAGTAACCGGAAATTAGCTTTCCCAAACTACCTTAATAAACATTTTTTGAACATAAAAAGAACAATGTGCTGCAATAGCTATCACATTTTAAATATAATATGCTTTTCATGTAATACTTAGCTACCATCCTGCTAAGAAATGAGAAAAAAAAAGTTTCAATAAATACAACTCAGTGGGTATTTTAGCCCCGGGTATCAAGTATAAAAAGCCCAATTATTGTACTTTAGAAAATATTAAAGCGTCTTCTTGATAAGAAACCATCATATCATTTACGCATGCTTAGGATACAAAAATATATATTAATATAGACGATCAAGCTAAAATAACATGCACACAACATGCTATGATTAAATTTGTGATGTGTGGTCTCATAAACACAACAACACAAAGCTCATAAAACACAAGATACATAAACAAGTGCCGTATACAAAGTAAAAGAGCCAAAGTAAAGAGCGTTGACTGACATGCAAGTAGGAAGAAATGGCTTGCCAAATTTATATACATATTATAGATTATGCACGGCAAACTGTACATGATCGAATTAATTGGGATGATGGGAGAATGCACAAAGAAATGTGTTATTTTTATTATTATAACCGCACATTGAAACTTGAGTAGTACACTTACATACATATAGCATTCCATTCGGATGTAAAAAAAAATTATAGTTCGGTGCACTATCCGTTTTTTTGAAGTATTTTTCTTTTGCTTGTGTGAATACACATCAAGGAACATAACACTGAGAGAAGCACAAATAAAAATCTTGCCACGACGACGACAAAACAACACAAAATATTGCGTGTATATCCTTGCACATCAAATTACGATAGGATTAGATATATATTTATGATTATGTATACACAATTTTGATGTATTTTTTTAATGATTTTATAGTGTTCACGTCACGATCCGCACACACAAACACACACACACACACAGCCTGATAGTTTGTTTATTAGGATAACAGCTCACTCTTCGGAGAAACTGCGCACATAAAAAAAGTCAGAGTCTCTTTTCTTTTTTCCCGTCACAAGACAGGTTGACATTGAAGTTAAAAAGTTGCTTTAAAATCAAAACCTGAATGGCAACAAGAAAAACATACTATGCAGATCATCATAGTCATCATTCATTTGTTGTTGTACGGAGACACTACTAACCGTCAAATGATTACTTCATCTTGTTATTTATTTTTTATTCCATTAATATATAATTTTATATGCATTTATGTAACTTTAATGGGTGCCCCCATAAAAAAAACTTTTTCATGTTTATGTTTTTTTAAGAAAAAATAAATAATTTACATTTTTTATTTATTTTCATGTAGGTAGTTAGTTTCCTTGTAATATGGTACCACGAAGTGATATCATCTAACTTTAAAAAAAAGAGTTTCAATCTCTTCTGGTATCTCATCACCATAAACGCCAAGTTATTATGATTATGATTATTAATCTTTTGGGTATATTTTACTCCACAAGAAGATGAACAAGATTCAAATCTCTTCACTTATAAAAAATTTCTATACTACTATGGATTTTTTTTTAAATACCACCATTTTAAATCCTGGTTCTCACTCTGCTCACTGCTATGTTTGTTGTTTGTGCTGCCAATTCGAAAAGTTTATAAAAACTGCAAAAGCCAGCTGCGTTTGGCCTCTGGAAGAGCTACTTGTTCAAGAAGACGAAAAAAGAAGACTTATTTTATTGGTGTTGTGTGATGTCGCCAGAAGCAAAAACGGTCGGGTACATTGAATTTTTAAAGCATGATGTTCAGGATGACTGAGTTCTCTTCTTTTTTCTTCTCTCTCTCCAAATCTAACCAAGAAGCAATTTCTTTGTGTATTCATTACTTTTTCATGTGTGTTCGGTCTCACTTATGAGTACCAAATAGATAGATACACATTTTTTTGAAAAAAAATAGTTAAGTAAAAATCTTTTTGGGAAGTGAAGAAAGAACCTTTTATAATAATATTTTCTTATACCTATTACATATAGGTACCTATGCACGTATTATATTTCCCAAGACAGTATAGTGCACAGTGCACACATTATATACACTCATGTGATACACACAATTGAGTAGATATTTATGGATTGCTCGTTTAGCCACTTGTTTTTACAGATTTATACATGATTTCCTCCATATTATTATTCTCAGTCATAATACACATATTTAGTTAATAATACATGAGGCTACTAGTATAAAGGTCTTCTTTAACACACAAAGTGAGTAGCCCTGAGCCTTCTTCTCTTCTGCTCCTCTTCCCTTGTTTATAAAAGAAAACGGATCCCTTTCGACATGGTATATAATATAGGTATGGTGGTGATACATGAATTCTTAGAGACTATATCTATGTATCTACTTTTTATTGTCGAGCTGCTACCCATATGTATCTATAATTTACAAGAGAAAAAAAACTGTAAAAATTATCTATGCTTCTTGTTGTTGTTTTTTTTACTTTTTCCTTCAAAAAAAAGAGAGATATCCTAATACCTACCAATACCTTTTCAACAATTCATTGAAGATAAATAGCAATATCTTTTGTAGTATGCATGCATGAAACTCGAAACTCATAGTTTCCAAGAAAAATATCTGCCTTGTGTCTGTGTTTTGTGCAGTGCGTTAGACGAGCAAGAAATGGATAAATACAACAGAAAATAAACAAAACAAAACCGTATATATACCAAAAGATTAGATATGGGTACGCATGCTTACATGTTAGGCATAAAAATATTTACGACCCAATGGTTAAGGCTTCTCTCTCTCTCTCTCTCTCTGTTTTTGTTGTTGATGTAGTAAATATGAAAGGAGGAAGAAGGTATAAAATCTCTTCTATTACATATTTAAGAAAAGCGGTTGAAAATTGTGGTACTTGTTCGACTTATTTTTTTGGAGATCTAGTGTAGCAAATAGAGTAAATCCGGACAGGACAATAACTGATTGGCTATGTGAACGTTCATGGATGTTTTTTTATTATCTCTAAAAACTTAATACTTTTTAGGAAAACTTTTTCTCTCTCATGTCATGTCAGAAAACAGGTTGGTTCACAGTTGTTACTAATATTGACAATATCATGCAATGCATGGTGTTCAAAATAAAACTATCCATTTTATTATTTTGTGATTTTTTTTAACGAAGCAATACTAAATGTAAGAGCAGAAGAAGAGCAGATTTTATTTTAAATACATTCAATCTCAAGAGTATTTTGGCTGCTACTACTGCAGCCGTTTGATAGCTTGTTGTGTTGTTTATTTATCGTCAAAAGGAATATCTCTTCTTTGAAATAGCAACTTACATTTTTTTTATCATCAGTCTCTTCTCAAAGAGTTTTGGCAGGAATACAAAGTCCACAGTCTGGAAAAAGTGAATAGGCGGAAAAAGTAAACAAACTTGAGCAGTAGTAGCAGCAGCACTTGAGTGAGTATGTCTCTATATATTTTTTTTTTAATCTTCCGTGGTACTAGCCAAGTCATGATGACATTCGTCTAAAGTTGCCTAGCTTTATATTTTTTCCCAAGTCACAGTTTCATCATGATGATCATTTGCTCTAGTGCAGCGGCAGTAATAACAACATTGCCCATCCGTTGATTTTCTTCAATAGAAGAATAAAGAGCATTCATGATCACTCATGTTGCTCCTTTGCTGGAGACAGTTACCTTTTTTTCTTATGCTCATGTACGTCTTTTTGGACATGACTACTACAAGACCTTATCACTTCCGATTCTAAAACATGATAATAAACTCAAAAAAAAAATATCTAGAAAAGTTGCGAGAGTCAAACAGGTACTAAGACCAGAGTTAAGAAGGCTACAAGGGTCACAAACTCTTCAACGAGCATCATCATGCAGAGGGACGGACAATGTTAGAAGCATACAAAAACATTTTAATGTTTTCCGTCGTCGTATATTAAAACATAAAAGGTTGCTGTGTCACTTGTTGTCCTTCTCTGTTACACAACTGGTTGCTGAGTTGCTGAGTGCATCCAGCCAGTTCAACCGACATAAGGCTCCAGCAAGTCAACAAAGTGTAAAATGTGCTGCCAACTTGGTCATCATCATCATCAATACAGAAAACAAAACAAAACAAAAGGAGACCAAACTATATGTATGGTAGTCAGAGTCCGCGTTTTTTCACATCAAAGAAGCATCACGGAAATGAAATACTTTTTCTCAGCTACCATACGTTTCCCATAATAATGGTATGCAATATTAAACCTAAGTATACTTACACAAACTTAAGGAGTAGGCTTAAGTATTTGAGCATCTTCTTGACACGAGAAAAATATCTATAACAAAATTCAATTACCTTTTAGTACAACGAATTTCCGGACCGGAGCAAAATATCAATACGTAAATTGATTCAAATAATTGTGTAGTAGTATGTATAACCTTTCTTATTTAATTTGTTTGGTGTATTTTGGCTAGTTTGTTGAGTCAATCAGATGGAGTATAAATTGTCTTCACTTGGCTATGAAACTGCTTTATTGATGATAATAGGCAATCTACAGTATAAGAGTTTGCAGTAATGTAATTAGAAGTAATTTTTTTTAAAGAATCAGTGATTGGAAAAAACATATGCTGAGAAATCGTGTTTTAAACATCAATCCTGCCTGTAAGAAAACATCAAGCTATTTCAGGTCGTTTCTACGAGAGGAAACGGACATTAAAATTGCTAGGCCAGTACAATTGTCACACAAGTTGTCAAAGAGAAGAAGCGGAACAAAAGAATAACTTTCAGCTCTCACACAGACAAAGAATGCCTGCTAATGTGAAATGTGAATCAAAGAAAAGAAACAACCCGCAGCAGAAGAAGAGTGTTTGTTGCTGCTGCTTCTGAAGGCGATCAACAAAAAGAGGAGCATTTGACCATAAAAGTAGAAGAAGCAATTGCAGTTTAGTGTGTGTGTGTGTGTGTGGACTGTGGACAATGTGATGTCCATATGTAATGTTAATAAAAGCATTATGTACATATTTCCCAAAGTAGCGGAAACTGTTCACATGCATCGTCATTTTTGTCTGTCTGTGTTTCTGTCGAATTATCACTTTTCAAACATATGCGTGGGCGAGTTTTCCTCTGAAAATCTTTTTACGGCCTCTAGCTACAGTTGTAACCAATTTTTTTAAAATACAAGATCACCACTTCAGTTTGTATTTGCATGTATGCACATCGGGAGGAAAAAAGGAAGAAATTTGAAGGAATTATTAGAAGGGGGTAGTACATACGTGGGTGGGACATCTCGGTGGTGAGAGAATGGTTTCTTTCCTTGTATGTTATTCATTTGAAAGTTACGCACTCGTATGACTTCGCTACTTCAGTACTCAAGTTATACCGGTTTTATTTATGTGTGCATGTACGTGACGAACTAGACCAACATTCAACATTACTGGTGGTTGACACCAAAGCAGAGAACGTGAACGAAAACACTTTTTTATGTAGAACATTTCATACAATGAACAAAGGAGTTACTCCTACTCCCACAACAATTGTTACCCATTACACATATATATTTTTCCTACAACGCAGTATCAACAACAGAGAGAAAAAAATTATGCTCCGAAAAAAGGACAAATTGGATGTGAATGGAAAGCACTGTCTATGCGCACCATAAAAATGACTTTTGTAACAAACGTTCAAGATTTTATATTTCTATGCTACCTACTTGAGTTGCGACATCCTTCAAACTTCAACGATGATGATGATGATGATAAATGTAATTGACTATATATAGCTTTTCGTACAAGCACACACCCATGCACGAGAATTATATTCTCAGCTTCTCCAGTGTCAACTCAAACAAGAAATGTGAGAAATTGCGCTCCTGCAAGAAAAATGTGGGTAACTTCATTTATTACCATATTTACAATATGCGAAGAAAAAATGTCTTTCTTTTAAGATTGTATCTACTCTTATAGTAAAACAGTAGTTGTAAAAAAATGCTCATAAATGGGATAAATAATTTATATCACAATTCAAGAGAGGCCCACACGCAAGAATGTTGAAAATATTGAAGGTCTGCCATATTTTTCTCTCCACATTTTTCTCTGATTTGATTTTCATCATCATCGCTCATCGCCATTATCATCTTTAGCAGCTACAAAAGACACATGCAGCAATATAATTGAAAAGTTTGAATGCATTATACGACAAGATGAAGAAGGGGAAAATAAATATAAAAAACTCTAATCTTTTCGGCAAGTTGCTCAATCTTGAGCGTCAGTCACAATTGTGATATGATTTGCTCATATGGTTCCATAATCTGAAGGCCAAATTGTGGTAGTATGCATATCAAATCAATGTATTTATGTGGTATTTATGCGTATTTCATTTTAAATTGCTTGTCACAGACAGAAAAGAATTGCTTGGGTACATGAATATTTAGCAAGACATGTGATCACCACACACACACACACACACACATAAACACACACATGATTAAACGTTTCCCGTGTTGCGTAACAATTTTGGCATGCATAACAACAACGCAACTACTCACAATAATACAAATTGAAAAACAAAAGAAAGGAAATTTTTGACTGAGTGAGTTTTATCTCTTCTGAAAAACACATGCTTGTAAAACGCAGCACATCATGAAAAATCTCACCAATGTACCCAATACGCCAAAAATAAGTGTTTCTTTCTACTTCCATCCTCAACAGAATATGCAGCTAGGGATCTCATCGCCAAACAAAAGATGAGGAGATACAATAGGAGGAAAAAATTTGTGCCATGAAGAGAAAAGAGGGAAAATGATAAGTAAATTTACAATGGGAGTAAAAATGAACAACAATTAAATTTAATTGCACAAGCGTGGATATTACATGCATATAAATACAGTATTATACCATTGCACTTATGTATATATACATACATAACAAAAACTTATTCCTTACATTAGCCAATAAATTTGCAGAATTTAACTCAAAGAATAGATACTGTCACACAACTTTCTGCATTTGTTTCCTACATCTCTCTTGTGGTTTCCATACAATGTTGTGTAAACAGTGTAGAGAAACGTATGAGTAGTATTCTACCTACATACTTTGGATTATTGCTATTAATCAAATCCAGTTTGAAAAGAAGAAATGTGAAGAAGAACAGAGCAACATTATTTTTTGACCTAAAAAATACATTATGTTGCGACCCAAAAAATACATTTATTTTGAATATTTTCAAGGCTACAGGATACAACCATCATTATTGGACACATTTGGTAATGCCCTAAACATTGTCATAAATACATCCTGTTTGATCAGTAATTATGCATCTTTATTTGTAATATTGGTATGTCAATTTCATCAAACTTTTGATTTCTACATTCCTTAAAAAAATAAATATGTATTTGTGACACGAATTATGCATACATGAATATAAAATGACGACTACTAGGTTTCCGAGAAAAATTATAATTTGATCAGATAAAAACTTGTGTGAAGGACGATTTTGTTCTGAGGAATGAATGATGTAACCGTACAAAAAAATGACAGAAAACATACTACATATTCCTAGTAGTCTTGTCATTATAGAATAAATATCCAAAATGTCATAAAGTGTAAATTATCAGAAGGGATTAATAAATGAAGTGAAGATTTTACGATCCATTTAAATACTTTATCGTATTGGGTTCAACCATGGTTCATTAGCAGATTATAAATTAATAGAAAGTAAGTATGCAATAGCGACAGTGAGAGAGAGAGAGAGCAAATACGATCTGGTTTTAACAACCAAAGTTTAAAGTGCATGCCATATGTCATGTCATAGTTGTCATAAAGTTGCATGTTATCAGCACGCGTCGTTTACTTTAGAGCGAATCCATCTCTACTCATCCTCTTCACGTAAATAGTTTCTTGAAGTGGTTTGTTGGCACTTGGCACTCTCAAACTCGAAAAAAAGCACACATACTACAGTAAATATTTTATATTTTTACGTAAATACATCAATTCTACACCGTCATAGCAATAGTACTAGTAGCAGCATCATGGAAATTATATACATATATTACTATACGAACCCCATCACAAAATGGATACATATGGCTATAATGGCAAAATACTCAGTGCAAGATAACAAGATAAGATAACATTTTTAAAGGGAAATCTCACTAAAAATAAATAAATAATAAATTCTTATTTAATTTATAACTCATTGGATACATTATTATTACTGTGACGTGATGTGATAATAAAAATGAAGTGAGACAAAGTACAGCTTTGTTGTTGTATATTTAACGTATACAATATGTGCGCATATGACAAGAGGAGGCGATTATTTTCGTAAATGTTATTCATTTTCCATTTTTCCAACACATATCATTGATTCTTACTTTAAGCCTAGGGTGAAGGGGTCATGTCAACCGATTTAAGCTATATTTTCTAATTTTCTATTTATTTTTTTTTGCAAAAATCATACAACAGTTCACGCTAAATTTATTCCCGGAAAAAAACAATTTATTTTCTCACGATAAGTTCATTGTCCATTATTACTTTGTAGGAATATTTTTAGTTCAATCAGCAGAAAAATTCTCGTCTTTCGACATCCACTTGAGAGCGTAATCAACGGAACCGGCTTAAAGACGTTGCTGCTGCTTAAATAGTTAAAACTCCCATTCCCACTTCAATTGTCATTTCAATTTAAGACCCCTGTCGCTCACCACATGAAACACCATTAAAAATCATCATCCTCTGCAAAAACCATTTTCTCTCCTCATATTACATATCAACCGAAAATTGTGAGCCAGGAGATTTGATTTTCTTACTTAAAATACCAAAAATTTCCAAGACAAGTGGAGAGGAGTTAAGTTTATTTTTTTTGCCTGCTGGTTAATTCCTTAACCTTGACACTTAACACCATCTCTACAATATTGACAGCTGTTTGGATAACTTATATACAATACCACTTTTAAAATGGTTAAAGATGACAATCTTGACAAACGACGATAAAGTCAGTGCAAGAAAAACAAAATCAACAAAGAAAGCGTTCACAACCAACAAAACCAAACACATCACACTCTGAACTACCAGCTATCATCATCATCATTACTTGTTACATCCAAAGTACTATTCCTATCCGAGTCAAAAATCATTTTCCAAGAAAAAAGCTGTGTGTGTGAGAGAGAGAGAGAGAGAGAGAAAAAAAAGAGAAGGCACATAAAACATTTTAAGTTTTTCGGATTATCGTTTTACAACAAGCTCAAAGCTTAATACTTGCGTGCCACACGATTTCTTCCTTGTGTATTTTTATAAAAATGTCATTGGCATCCTGGATCTCATCTCTCTCTCTCTCTCTTCCAACAACCCATCAACTGTCACCGTTATAGAGCCATAATACCTCTCATTCTCATCATTATAATCTTTCCTGCAGTTTTTCATGATGGCATATGGTAGAGTGTATGTAATTTGATCGTGCTCTAAGATAACGTGAATAAATTTTCTCTTTTGTATACTTTTCTTCTTTGAAGAGCTTCACTATCAAATTCCTCCTTTCTGCCTCTGACAAGAAAAATCTTATTGACTCTATATGTACATACATCAAACATTTAACCAACTTGACTTTGAGCTTGTTTTCCTGTCTACGCAATATTGTCACTAGAAGAATGACTGGGTTGTTGTTGTGTTGTAATTACTTACATACCATCCACATATCCGCACACACACACACACACATCCATATTTCATTACTAAAAAGGAACACAAGATTCGTAGCTTTTTGTTCTTCTTTCTACTAGATTCAGAGACTGCAATGTCCTTTACCGGTTGCTTTTTAGTGCTGTTTTTACAACATCCTTTACGACCGTCGTAATACGACGTACATGCATATAGCCAAACCAAAAAGGTAAACAAAGCGTTCTTTTCATAAACAAAAAACTTTTTAAATGAATTGTTGTTTTGGGTAAAGACACTTATACTCACGCAGCAGCATCTCACTTCTCATTTCTTAAATGCAACCCAAGTAACTTGACTATTATTAAACTGCGTATTCATCCTTTCTTGTTTTTATCTGTACTTACATGTCACCACCGCGCAAACACTTGGTTTTCCAAGTACTACTTTACTTGGTTAACATTCAATATTGATTGGAGCAGCAACACATATATGGAACAATGACGAAAATGAGATAAAAATGTCTCCGTTAATCCAGTTCGCAGCTCAGATAAGATTGATTTTATAAAACCACAAGAAATCAGTTTTAATGCAATGTATGTATATATTTAATGCTCTGGAATTGTGTTGCCACCATCCTTTCCTAATAATTTAAGGAAAATTTTGCAATTAAGTACATCTAAATAAACGCAGTTTATGAAAAAAAAAAAATACCCACATCTTAAAAAGTGTCCGCTGCATGCAAGCGGTCTGTGCGTGGTGTTTGTATTAACCTTGCACAGTCTCCCATTATTATTGACAATCATTAGATACGAACCATTTGTCATTCTGAGAATACCTTTCCCTTCACTATGAACATCTTCTTCCTTGTGCACATTTAATAGCAGAGAGGCTGAGCACGAGCAACAAAAATAACTGATTTGTCTCACTCACACGCACGGCTTAACATTTCTTGAATGCTCTAACGTAAATCACCTTGAAGATATAAAGATACTAAAATGACATCACTTCCCTGCGAGAAAATCTCCTCAACTTTTTTTTACAAGATTATGTTTGTTTTTTTGCTATTTTTATTACTATCACTCATTTAATGTGACACTTTTATTTTGGAACATTTTTTCGGATGTTTTATTTCTAGTCCATCTAACATGTGTACATTTTACCACGAGTGCAAACTACCCGTTCAAAACTACTTTAAAGGTGGACAAGTTAACAAGATAAAAAAGTTGGATTCATCATAGGCACATATCGATAATTATTGGTTTTTAAATACTGTCGCACGTACTCTCGATACATCAAGCACATTACTCATATGTCGCAATGGTTGTAATTATCACCGTGTGAACAATTTGTTAGCACCAGCAGCTGTGGTTTGTGATGCTCATACTAATAAAAAAACATGTTTCTTCCCCGTCGGTTTTCCAAGATATTGATCAAATCAAACGAAACGACAACATGGAGCAACGTCACTTGACAACGAGCCCGTGTGACATCGTGTCAATATTTTTTTTTATCTCTCTCGCCTCATTTGGTTTGCGTCTTCTTTTTTATATTCTTCTTCTTCTTCTTAGTATTATTATGAATAACTACTACCAAACCTGTCATGTTTTTATGTAAATATTTTGCAACTAATACCGATAAAAAATTTGACTGATAAAACCTGTTGAAACTGACTCTGCTGACGATATTTAAAAAAAAATATCTTAAATGCTGTTTTTGTCAGCACCGCAGCAGCAGCATTCAGAGCTCAGATTTATTTTTCACAAAAATTCTGCTTAGCTGATTGTCTCCGATAACGCCAATAAAAAAAACACAGTTTAATCCTAATAACACATACATACACACGAGATTATTCATGTGATGTCTTTTTTTTTGGTCAGTTGTGAGACACTTTTTTTGCAGCATGCCAAAAGAAAGGACGGAGAATAATCTAGCTTAACAAGATAGGTCACACTGAATTGTTTGTTATTATTTACTCACTTGTTTATTGCATTTTTATTTTACATACCCACAAGACTACCGACACATGCATGCATTCATGTTGCATATTATGTATATCTGTGTAAGTGTGTATGTACATAAGCAAGCATACATGTTTTACAATACATATTATATTTTATGGATAATATTTATCCCAGATACAAAGGTGGTAGAAATAAGAGCCCTTCTTCCAAAACTACTTTTTAGTGCCAATGGTAAATGGTGAGGAAGATGACGATGATGATGGTAAATGACTAGTTGGATAACCTGTATGCAAAATGTGTGTTAGATCAGCATTAACAATGAGTCGTCGTACTACATACAATAAAACAATGTACATATGTGTGTATCGTGTATAGACCTAGACTTTGGGACCGACAGCATGACTCCGACACACGGTGTGTGTGTACTGTATACCATGTAGGAAAAGAAACAAAGTACTCACATTTATGTATACACATGTATGTGCATTATAATAATGTAATGGGAGATGTTGGAAATTTATATTATGTAGTAAACTTGGTACTTTTTACTTGGTAAATAAAATGTGTGTGTGTGTGTGAAAAGCGTACGTAAAACATGATATATACTAGCACTACTTTTGTATGTGTGTGTGTGAGGAGGACTGAAACAAGAAGAAAAATAAGTGCAAAAAAACTAGAAACAGAAAATATTGCAAATGTATTTACACATAAGAAGTAGTTGTAGTAGTAGTAGTACTTGTATTACTAGTTTATTATATGGTAAGGATTTTTTTTTGCACAGACCATGCTTTTCATGTATATATGTATGGATATTGTGACGCGATAAGGAATTGCACTGTTGTTTACCAGGAATTCGAGAATGAGAAAAATCTATACATCCCAACAGCGTTCTTGGCAAAAGCAACTTCTCTCCTTGCAAGCCTGGCTTGGCTCTCTTTCTTTCTGCCTGCCTACGACTATCAAATACATATTATAATATGCTGTTCTGTGAGCTCAATCACTCCGTCGTCCGTGTGACCGCACTATAAACCCGTGTGTTGGTTGTAGTGCAAAAGCACTAAAAAACAGCAGTATATCATAATAAGTTATATTATTTTGCCAATTGGCAAATTATCCTTGCCCACAGTAGAAAAAAAGGCAAAGAGTCATAATAATAATCGTCGTAATAGCATGAACAAAACATGGATACATGCATGTTCCTGTCTATCTCTCTTCTTTCATCAACAGGCTCAAGAAGAATGCCGATTACCATATGAATATTATTGTGTTTGCTTGCACTTTTTTCCTGTTGCATTAATGATGTTAAATAATAATAATAATAATAATAAGAACAATGGATGTGATACGGACTAAATGAAAGGATTTTTTTAGGAAAGAGAGAAGGCAAACAAAAAATTGTTTGCTCGTTTTTTTTTCGCTCTAACTCTGACCAAAAGAATATAAAGCACATACATTGTTTTATATATCATGATGCCATTACAAAAAGTACACTTTGATGATATTCACTTTCAACTTTTGCTTCATCTGTCCTTCTCATACTTGTAAGCACGTTCACGACGACATCTTTATATAGCGATTTATTTCTCGGGAGAAATATTTTTGTTGGCCGGCTTGACGATCATCATCAACATAAAAAATCATGACGATCATAAATTTTTGAACAATTTTTCTTCTGCAATCAAAATATTACTGTTTGTATGCAAGCCAAAAGTTAATGCACAACTATTACCGACATTAACGTAAAGATGCAAAAAAAAATATGTTTTTTTCTAAAGGGAAGCAACTTAGTCTAATGGCGACAATGATGATATTGTGATAACAGTAATAAAATATGACACATCCCTAATGAGAACTCTTGAGCTGTCCTCAATCCTCAATTTTTTTTAAACGGAAGAAGAGTAGAATAAAAATAGTTGTAACCCGCCCTACAAAAAAAAACCAGCTTCGGCAGTCACAGCAAATAATATATGAACCAGAATAATAAGCTCGCGTATATGTAGATATAAAGAGCAATGCAAACATGTTGTCGCAAGTTTTGAAAATGAAAAAAAGAAGCAGTGTGAAACAACATGTGTCCCTTTCTTTCATTCAGATCATCATTTATTATCACAGATCACCAACTGTAGTATTTTCCCAATAATTTATTTAACACGCAATACTATATAGTCCCTACTACAATAGAACGTGTTCACGAAAAAAAAATCAATGCCAAAAAGATCAAAAAGAGTATTTTTTTAAATATTTGACAAGGTAATAAATTCTTTAATTTTGGGTGCCATATACAATAAGACATTAATTCAGTTCTTGCACTTCCAGCGTCTTACTCTATTAAGTGTATTGTACATTACATTAGTACGTGATAAAATGGATGAATGTATAAGCATGCAAATATTTTTCTATTAGCAAGTTACGTGGAATGATGTGTTCAATATATTATATAGTTATTCATGGTAAAGCGTCCTTTATGATTTGTTGTGCCGTGTTACGTGGGTGTGTTGTGTGAGTGTGAGTGGCGAGGCGAGACGAGTTAGTAGTTGAGAGAGAGAGAGAGATGCAATATGTATACAATATTAATATTTATACAATATATACCTACATAAATATTTATTGTATGAATCTTATCGCAATTTGCTTTCTCAGAAAAAATTAGAGTGAAGGGATTAACAAAAAGATTCCTTTTTGACCACCAAAAAGAAGATGTAATATTATTACATTTATGCTTTGCTTTTTTGCTAAGTAATGCTAAAGTTTATGCATACAACTTTTTTTATAATATATTATAATGTAAATGCAAAAATAAATGAACAACCGTGACCATATCCCTAACTACACAACAACAATACTGCTACAACTCGCTTTATAAAATGATGATGATATGCTATTATGCTCACCTCATAAATTTCATTAATTTTTTTTTATTATCGAATGTGTTTCGCAAGAATTTTACAAAAAAAATTTGCATGCTGCATCTTCTACCGAGAAAAACCACGTCTACATATATCACACATTACATTCCTTATAGCTATAGCTTGTTCCCTTTAATCTGCCTCCCAAGTTATACTTTCTTTTTTGAAAAAAAAAACGAAACTGTAATCTCGAGGAGATGATTATCATCATCTTCTGAATCTGCATTCCATTATCGATGATATTACAAAAAGAACGTCAAACGTAGAAAAAATATTATGATGGAGGACACTCCTTATATTTCCAACTATGCATAACCCTCAGACGTTTTTACAGCATGTATAATGCATAAGATCATGTCATCATTGAGGAAGCGTCTCCCCTGTGCAATGTCAACATAATATATATAATGTGAGGATATAGTGCCGCCAGGAATATTACGCAATGTCAAGATCAGACAGTCACTCTCTCTAGTAACAGGAAATTGGAAGCAGTCTCCCTTCACCCACTACTGTAGAGCAAGACATGGTGATGATATTGGTGTTGCATGCAAACGAACTCATGAAAGTCATTTTTCTGATGGGTATTATAATAAATATTATTATAAGTGGTAAGTATGATGGTGATCAGTACGGTTAAGTTTGAAACCTTGCTTGTGTCTCACTGCCGTGGTCTGCTCTATAATTTAAGAGGCGAAACAAGCTAACAAATTTCTTTGATTGATGGGTACTCATGTACATTCCTCTCCAAGAAAATTAGTGACAGACTCCACCACAATAACAGCAGCGGCAGCATTATTGCCACCACAAAAACAAAAATGATGATAAAATTTATATCTGTATACTTGGTAATACTGTTTCCACAAAAAAATAGTTCTACTTGGCATAATAGACAATATATTATATTAATACTAACACAAATACTCGCGTATTACCATCATGCTTGCTTACGTGAGTATTTAAACACGCATTATTTTTTGCATACTTGCTTATTGGCACTCACTCTTTACATAACCCAACCCAGCAGTGAGATTTTTTTTTTGCTTTGAGCAAAATTTTATTGTTATAATTCATTACATAAAAAGTTGCATAAAAAAGACAGCATATTGTAATGGCATTATTATCGTTGTTGTATAATCGGTGATATGTAGAAAATGAAGTAAAAAGGTATCTTACTCACATTTTTTTAGCTTTGATAATCATCATCATCATCAACAACGTCGTAATCATTTTCATCTTTTGCTGCTATCATCATTCTTTTTCCAAAAAGCACGCACGGAGGCACACAAGCAAAAAGTGCCTTAAAGCCGATCTCTAATGATGAATCTGTTTCTGGCCTTCTTCCGTGTGTATGCCTTTTTTGTATCTTTTTTGTACGATCACGACTACTCACGGATACAAAATAATGGAATGGTCCGAAAGACAGGGAGAGAGATAGAGGAACATAATAAGAGAGAGATGCAAAAGGGAATAAATATGTGCCAAACCACGACGCGATGCCACCAAAAGCAAAAGGAACGAATATACATTTTATTCACATTTTGGTCCTTCCACTTACTTCTTCGGCTGAACATAAATACACTCACATACACACCAGACAGATTTGCACATCCAACAGAAGACTTACATTGCATTTGATATTGGATTGTACTTACAACAAAATGTGAACATGGTGGTGGTAGTGGTGGTAATGATGGTGTTGTTGAGGAGGTTTGTGATAGTGATGATGATGATGAGCATATTATATAGTACATAGTATCTTTTTGCGGTGATAGTGGTATTATTGGCATGGTCGTTATAGTATACAATGGAATATAATATCGTCATCTTTTTCATGTGATCTCGTACAACATACAAGGCAAACAGCAGAGTGGCAGAAGGAGCAGCAGCGGCGTGCACTTCATTCCTCTATATCATCAATGATCACACCATGAGGACCGTGTGTAAAAAAAAAGTAAAGAGTAAGTAAGTAGGATCTTGAGCAATGATGCTAATAGCAATTCCAAGAAGTCCTTGTTCAAAAGAACCAAATGGACGGACTAACTAGCCTTCTCTCCTTTTATTCCGCTTTGCTCTGCTGTGTTTAATATATGTGGGCAATTCATAGACACACATAAAATGTAGGTAAAGTGTATCTAATAGCTTGAGTGTAGTTTTACTTTTTGCTTTTGGACTGTTTTTCAGCTCTATGCCACTTTTTTTTACTCTCGGGACAGGTAAAAAAGCAAAAAAAGATGAGGAGTCTGATGGAAAAAGAAAAAATGGCAATAAATGCTTGAAATTTGTTGACGTGTTTGTTGTTGATCATGATTTTTTGATGATGATGGTAGGTAAACGACGAACAGAGAAAAAAGACAGGCAAGCAGGTTGTCTCTCATTTAAAAAAAAATGTTTTAGAAATGGTTGTTTGGCAAGATGATGTTTTATTGATTATCAGGATTTTTTGTGTAAAGTAATAAAAAAATGAATGTGAATAGGTATGTATATGTAATTTAATAATATACTGATATATATCATGATGTGTAGAGTCGTTCATAAATGAGGTATCCTCCATCCTCCTAAAATCTCTCTCTAAACTTAAACTTATATTGCTTGGGATGAGGTTCATGTGAACGCATGAGGAACGCATGATGGTCTCAAAATTTGCATAACTTGCTTCTTCTTCCCATCACACAATATTTTTTGTGTTTACGGCTTTATATGGGTTTTTTCCTGATGATCATCTTCCTTTTGTGTTGGTGATTTAGTCAGTGAGTGTGTGTGTGCGTCTTTTTTGAAACATTTAAAGGGAAAGAGGAATTCGTGGTATCAGGAACACAATGAATAGTATCAGTGTGCATTTACGTGGCAGCAACAATAATGCATGCCTTTTTGCCTACAAAATTGAAGAAAATGAAGATAAAGGTTGATAGTTATGGCTTCTTGCTTCTTTATGGAGATATACAATCATTCTTCGTTATGTGATCAATCAATAGAGCAATTCTGAGTTTTTAGAGAAAGAAAAACGAAGGAAATGCAAGAAAAGGCTCAGGAATCGTTTGATGATATTTTCAAGTTATTTAATGCTTTCAAAGTTAAAGTGAGCACACACTTATTTGGGTACGCATGAAAAAATCATAATAATTTCCCATGATGTATGCATTTCATATAAAAAAACACTTTGTTTGGATAGCTTTTAGCTTTCTCTCATCTCTATTCTAACATATGTTTCCACTGAAAATATATATTAATATTGCAATACACATCGGTAATTGTATTTCGAGCGTCTTGTTTTTTTTGACGAAATGATGACATTTTAAGGCACAAATATGCATGCATTAAAATAGGTAAAATAGGTAAAATAGGTAATAATATGCTTTTTAAAAGGGAGTCGGAAATTAAATGGGGCGATGCCAGTTTCGGGGCGACGACGAATGGCTTTCAAAGCCTTATAGTTATTATGGACTTCGAAAGAAGTCTATTATAATTTGGCGTTGTCTGCCGGCCGTCCGGCCGTCCGGCCGTCCGTATCCACGATATCTCGAAAACTAAAAGGAATTTTGGAATTCTGTTTTCGGTAATCGATAGCTAAGGTCAGTAGCTCGGTCGAGTTC
>JAHZNC010005150.1:0-11869 GCA_027744095.1 Zhuqinia jingwanae | reverse complement strand
ATCACTTTCATCACAGTAACAACTTTGTTTCAACATCAACAACTACGAAGATTACAAAATAGTAAATAATAATAATAATTATATATGCCGTTGGGATATACTGTTACTTAATTATAGTAACATGAATATCTTTCTATTTGTCAAAATGCTTCTTAGCATTTGTTGTATGGAATTATTATTAAAATGAGTCGAGTAGGATATCAGATTATTATTGGCAAACTATTTATATCAGAAAACATGAAATGCACACCGTACTAACTCTTGTGTTGGAATGTAATTTAACTTGATATATCCACACCACACACTGCGCGACTATTAAGTATCATAATATAAGCAGATTATATTTCACAACACACACGTCTTTATCTCCTTTCATAGAAAAAAAAATCAAAATAACACAGGCCCATCCCGATCAACCAACAACATACATTGTCAATATAACTTTCACTGATAATTCGATAAAGGTAAATGATCAACTTTTCCTCTTTTTGTTATCGAGAGAAAGAGAGGACTGGGTTGTGTAAAAGGGAAAAGAAAGTGACCATCGGCACCGCACCAACACCTCCACCAGCAGTAGTAGTAATCATGACTGGTACATTGTTGTACAATCCTTTCTCTGTATACCTCCTCTTCTCATTACTACTGTACCGCTATCGATAACAAATTGAACAGAAAGTAAATTAGGCAGTCAGACCAGTTTTTATATTGCACTACACCACCAACTTGTGTTTTTATCGTTATCATTCAAATGTAATAAGCCACAGATAGCTTGAAAGAAAGTGATCTGCTTATCGCCAGTAAAATGGACCAAGACGTCGTTTCATTTCAATTACTTAACAGTATTAGTGCGGCATTTACTTACACATATCACAGATTTTTATAACAGTAGAAATTTACATATTATACATATAATCGGATTATATATGGCTACATAAAAAAGGTACTATAATATGCTGTTACTGAACTGTATGATGCACTGAACGTTAAAAAAACCTTATCACCACACACACGTTTTAGTTGGTTGGCTTCACAGAAGAAGAAAAAAAACGACATTACACATTTTCATTTAATTTTCATCCATTCACCATTTGTACACAATATACACTTTTTTAAGGAGCTATAGTATAATATCCTGATATATAACATTTTAATGATGATATCCACTCAGATCTTTGCATTAATACTGTATTTTTCCATGTTGTGTACGAAATTATTATTATAACAGCAAAGATTTGTCATCCTCTTTTTCCCTTGCCAGCATTGAGCAAGCGGCAGTGGTGGTGGCTAGCATTAAAGCCAACAACAAAGACAAAATGTGAAGGTACACTACAGAAGATATTACTACTACATGGCATTCAAAATAATAATAATAACCAGCCGTTTTATTCCAGCACGTAGACCTAGCGTATGTTTTCCATGTTCCTACTTTTTGCCATCATGATCTTTATAAAATGACAGTCTGTCACTTTGCCACATTGCCACATTGACTGTGATGTGGTGAGCTCATTAATAATTCTGAGGATTAATAGTACTTTGATGATAATGCGGATGTAATGTGTGTGTGTGATGTTATTATTAAATTACTATATTTCTCTTTACAGCAGTGTGCTTAAAAGTTTTGCGAAATACACGATATATTAAAAATGTATGTGATGATGATGGTCTTATTTATACTTTAGGTTTAATGGCACAACAAAATGTTGACGTCTTTATAGCAAGTTTATATCCATTTGTAAGAATGTATTAAAACGATAATGTGTCTGCGCTGTCTTTTTGCCACAAAATCACTGGCCATTCATCACTTTTTTTTAAACTTCCTTTCCATTTCCTGATGAACTTATGGATAGACAAAAGAGACACTGTATACTATTATGCAGTACAAGAAGTACTCCATATACTCAGCACAGAAAAACAACGTCAACCACTCAAATAACCAAGCTATAAAACCCACTTTTTTATGTTAGTTTAATTTTTGAACACTTTTATTTCTATATCGTTTTTTCCATGAAGATCTGAAAAAATCCTCATGATTTTTGTATGAATCATGATGATGCCGAGCTCTAAAGAAATCATATGAAACGAAGAAGAAGTGTGTTTTGAGAATCCATGCTTCAAGATGTAAACTTCATGAAAGAATGTGTTGTAGAAGCAGAAAGTTTTTATTTTGTCGATTTTTTTTGTATTGCTGCTGTATTTAACTTTTTACATGTGTTACAAAGACTTTTACTTCAGATCTGAAAACTCGTGCATGAGCATATATACATGTTATTATACGTGCATTTATATAGGGTTTGGATATGTACATATGTTCTTACATAAAATTACACAAGGATTTTGCATTTTGTTTCTCTGTGAGAAGCTCAGTTGAATGAGGATAATGCCCTGCGTATCATCATGCTCAACGAGTTTCTTGGCCTATAGGTCCATATAGTTGATAGTATTAGTGGCTATACAAATGCAGCGCAACAACAGCAAAGAAGAAAGAAGAAGTTCAATATCACTTCTACTTGTAATCAGACATACCACCACCACCACCACAATATACATGTGTACCTATTGTATATATAAATATATATGTATATGGTGTTGGTGTTGCGAATTTAGTAAAGAGTGAAGGTGCTCCTGTGGCTGTCTAAAATTGCAGCGTTTATGATATAATAGAATGCGAATTACCTCTTTGTGCACATTACGGATATCCCTGCATATTATATTATATATATTAACTGTGTGATGAGGACTCACTGGCTTGACTTGACTGAATAGAGATTGTTGAAGATACTTTTATTATTACAAAAGAGCAGAAGGAGGAGCAGTATATAGTAGGAATAGAATAAAGAAGAAGAAAAAAACTGAACTTATGTACATGAAGTCATCCTGCGTGAAAATCATGACGTAAAGCTGAATTTTCATTCAATTTAGATATCTTTGTTCAAAAAGCGAGCAGCAGTAGAAGTGGATGATGTGATGCTATGATGATGATGATGATGACAAATACGAGACGAAAATTATCCACTACCACCACCAAGTATAAACCAAGCAGACAGAGAGCATAAACCAAGTTAATTTGTTGAACAAATGGAGAAATCACAATAAGGTTACATAAGGTATTAAACTTTGAACCATATGCAGATAGGTAGTTCTTTATTTAGTTTTCATGTAAATTCATTGACGGTTTCAGTTGTCGGTAAAAACCTTTTCATATGGAAGTTCAATAACTTTTGCAAAAAATAAAAAATGTTATTGTAACAAATGCAATAGTAATAGGAGAAGATATACATTGTTTGTTAAATGCAAAAAGTGCATTCTATACTTATATCTGATCCGTATACAATGACTCAAACAAACGATAGATGATAGATATAAAGTGACAGATAGTCACGCTTTTGCTATTTGCAATCTTCTTTAGAATACATTTTGTACATCCCTTCACTTGTTCATTACACTTCACACAGAGATAAAAACAAGCGGCAATCTCATGCAAAAAAAATCGTGGTATCTCTAGAGAATAGAGAATACCGACGTGAGTGGGTGGAAAGCACATGTGATATGTGATGATGTGGTAGTGAACCCAGGAAAAGAATCAGACATCATCGTTGGTACTAAAGAGTAATAGAAATCCACGTAAAAAATACTACTGCTGCTGCTGATGATGATGGTGATGTGGCCTAAACCACGTAACCGCAAAAATGTTAGAATATATAATTCAACATTAAAAGTACACCGCTTTTGTATTGAATTCATTTATTTCCATTTCCAAATTAAGTTCAACGCTTTGAGCTAACTTTTAAAGATATATATTAGCTCAAATGAGTGTTGCGTATCTACCCAGAGTTGATAGCATCACCACCAATGCATTCTACATAATACCTCGTGGAATAAATACGTACATACCTACATTCAAATTTTTTTTTTTTTTTGCGAATTCGGTCATTGTTCTCTTACGCATTTTTGTTTGTGAAGAGGACGTGTACCTTTCCATTCATTCAAACTGAGTCGGCATGATCCTTTTTACTTGTTTTCTAAAATGCATATACTTAATACTACTTAATAATATTTAACTACAAACAAAATTGCCACATTGACAAAAGGTAGTAGTAAAGTAAATCATCATAATATACTTACCGAGCCTCCTCCGAGCGTTTCGCAGTGAGTGAAGGTACCACCGGTCCCATGATGCCGTAAAAGTTGTTGTTGTCCAGCTTGACTTTTTATAATAAATTTGATGATATGTCTCACGATAATATTCTTGGAAAGAAAATGGGAATCACAACACAATTCTTTTTAATTCAACTACGTTTCACTAAACTTTGGCATACTAGACTAATGCACACATACAAACGTCTTGTTGCAAAACTAATGACTACACACTATTCCTCAACCACACACAATATTTCACAGTTTATTTACACCGATATTCGTTTACCAAGAAAATCTAATGGTAAGTACTTCCGTTTTTTGCCTTCGATAATATCCTTCTTGACTTTGGTTATTTATGCGGTTTATTATGTGCAAGGTAAACACACCTGAATGTCAGGTATATTAGCTTCGTAATTAACACAAAAGTGTAAAGTTGCTTGAAGTACTACAATCTAAACAAGTACAGGAGAACGAACAAATGTTCTAAGCGCAAATATTTATTTGTAAATAAAATCCACTTGAGTTCAATTTTAGCCTAACGATGAGTAATACAGTAAACAGATCAAAGATCGTGTGTGTATGTGTGAGTAATATAAGCGTATTCAATCACATCAGACTTTAAAATTGCTTTTTTATATTCTTTGGTGCTTCTATTGAGAGTCATTTTTTCATATTTAAAAAGGTATTTATTTTTTTCCTATCTTACTACGTACTACTTTTTACTGATATACATATTATTATGTCATCTTATAGCAATACAACGCATCACTTCCAGGAAAAGGCAAATACTTTGATAATACTTTTTTTTCTAATTATTATTATTACTTCGATTTTATGATGATGACGACCTTGTTACGTGCAGCAATGGTCAACCTACTTTCCATTCCTCGACAACTGTGCAAAAAAAATATTCCGACAATTTTTAAGAGAGTACCGTGAATCACACGTGTAGCATATAAATACCTACATTTCCACACAATTTAATTAACTTAATTGCCCATTACTTTACACTTTCAAAATATTTAACTGTTTTCCTAATATATCAACAATAATATGTAAGTGTAGTTCTTTCGATGATTCGAATAATCCAATCACTTGTTATAGCAAATGGCTTTATTCCTGCCATCCACAGTGAGAATTTCATCAGTTTCCGGTATCCCATGAAATGAATCTGAAAAATAAATTGAGTTAATAATAAATTAATTATTGCATAATATTTTATGTAATGAGTACAACCGCGGTAATTTGATATGTATTTTAATTACAAATATTTTCAACATGTATGATATGGACATACACGGGAATAAATTCAATTTAAATTCACTCGTAGTCTTCTCGAATATCACCTTTTTATTATAGGAAGTGGAATAAAATGCTTCCAACATTTGAAGTTTCACACAACAGGCCAGCACGATTCACTCTCTATTCGATTTTACAATAATTGATTCGCAATTAGAGCAAGTGTGTATGTCACTCAAGAAGATATCGTCACATCAATTTAATTTGATGACTGTGTACTAATAAAATCAATAAATAATGTATGCAAGTATATATTAAATTTGAAGGGCTGAAAAAATTTGAAGTTGACTTTTGTATTAAAACTTAATTCATCAGCACATCTACATATCACAGAACACACTCCACTGCCTTTCAATTTACTTTTACTCTTTGTTCAGAGACGGGACGGCATTTCATTCACTTCTCCAGCATAATATGCAGCAAAACAAGTGAAAAAATAAATAAAAAATAATAATACGTGTGTGCGCAACACATTGTTTTTCCCTACTTCGACCATGAAGTTCCATACAATCAAACATAAAAAGTACGGGCGGGCGGATCAGTTTGTTAGTCTGCATTGCATTACATTCCACATTGCTAACAAGTCACACACTGAAGGTCTTTATTCACATAAACCCAATGAAATGTACTTTTTTTATATTTTTACGCCTGTGTCGACTATACGACCTGACTGCAGAATGCGGAATCCGCATCAAACCTTGGTAAAATGCCCATAATTATCCGGGTAACGGAGTGCAATAGGCTATATTCTACACAAACACAAACACAACCCATACACAAAACACATACCAAAATGTGTGTGATTGTGTGGGTAATGCGGAAGACAAAACGATGGAGATAATAATTATTACAGACTTTTATACATATTTTAAAGTATATATCAAAGTAGATTAAGTACAAAGAAATGCCTTTAAAGATGTGTAACAAAAGGATCAACTAAAACAAAAGTTTTTTTTAACAAGTCGGTGTCATTATTCTGATAACTCGGCTTACTTGACTGATCTTATTTTTTCAGAAAATTCTTTAAATAAATTCTTTCGAAAATAATGTAAAGCTGCTGTCGACATATACAACTGTACCAGACAGTTTGGATGGCTTTGTTGTGATGCGACCATGAGTAAGTTGTGTCTGAAAAAAATAAACTTCCCAAAAAAACAAACAGATCTGACGTTGTACTTTCAAGGCCAAAGCGCTTATTTTGTTATTAAATCTAGTTTTAATTTATCGATTAGGCATACATATTCCTTTGTTTCCTCAAAATACACTGCATATACACACCAATAATTTATTGTTCTTCGTAGTAAAACTAATGCATTGATATATGACGCCTTTTTATGAAGATTAATTTCATTTGTACTACTTCGCTAGATAATTCAGATAATTCAGATGCACTGGAGCAAGCTAAACCTTGACATAAATAGTTATCGATAGTCTACTTAAGTCAGTTCTGATTCTGACTCGGTTTCGGATGCAGGCAGATAGTGCATAGTGTGAAAATTGATGATTAGAAAAAGCACTATGAAAAGTGATTTCGATAATATGATGAAGCTAAACCACTAGAGATAGTTTTATTTATCAGCCTTGCCATAAATTGGCTGGTGAAAGTTTGCATATTTTACTTTACTCAAACCTGCAGCATGCTTCACTTCAGTGAAATTGTATACTTCACTGATATGAGAATTCAAATGTGGTGAATACGTAAAAGGTGACTTTGACCTATAGAATGTATGACGTTATTTTGTTTGCGAATTTATATTTTTTGAATCAAATTATCATTTAGCTCTTTCCGCGAATTATTAAAGTTACCTAGTCGTCCCCAGCTTGAGGTAATTACAATTTCTGAAAAGTTTACTTTGTAGTTAGATTTGTTGACATTGCACATTTTGCTACAAAAACACGTTACTCATCATCATCATCATGAACCTTTTTTCAGACAGCCAAAAAAATATGTAGGTTGGTAATACCATATGGCATACTGTCTAAGAAAAGTTATTGCTATTGCGAGAATGAGAACAAAACACTCACGCCCATCTGCAGATTAAAATCCATCAACCTATATTGTTCATTTAAAAAAAGAAACCGAGAAGATTACTAAAAAAACTTTTCCACGTTTTTTCTGCACTTTATTTTCTCCTGGATTCTTGAGTGCACTACTTTCAGATACTTATAAACTTTATTACAAATCCTTTAATGAAAACCATTCAATACCCCGTCTCGCCCACTTTTATTGGTTCGGCCGAAAGACAATGTACCATGCATATAGGTAAGTTGTATTCGCATCCATCAGCACGTACTATATGTTTTCGCCTCCGTAATCAATGACGTTTTCATTATACCTGCAAATGCCCTTGAGATAGGACTTGCCTTTTCTAATCTTGGAGTACAATGTACACATTGTAAGTGTTCTTTTGTACTACTACTGCAATAATACATTCAGCAGCAAAGAGAAAGTAATATTAATTCAAGGAAGAGCACCGACAAAAGAAAAGAAAAGCCATGAAATGTTTCACCGTTCATTTCATTCAATACAGGTATTTTCATCATAAGATAAAGAGCGTCGTCGTCTCTTCCATAATAATCCGCATACGGAATTGTTTGTATACCTACAAACACAAGAAGGTATAAAAAATAATATTTCCCCTTTTTTGTGTACTTTTTTCTACTTTTCAGCCACTTCATTTTATGTAACCACAATATTTGTGCCATTCGTAATGGCCCATTCCTCACAATGTGTACAAACTGGCGTAGTAGTACAATCTGCAGTAACATTTGCATGTCAAAAATATGGTGCAGTAGTAGAAAGTAAAAAAAAAAGTTCAGTGTATTTATTTTCCTTTTCAAGAAAAGAAAGACCTTGGTATTTTGCAAACGAAATAATTTCGCAGTCGACCGGTTTTGGCTAAATAAGCATGCACTTTTGACTCTCTGCATCCTTTCTCCGTGCACATGCCATGTAAATATGTGTAGGTACACGTGTAATATTATGCTGTATAGGAGAAGCGGAATCGCATGGTCATTGAAGGCGTTCTGTTTTGTACATTAATAATAGTTCTCTATATAAGACACGATAGCTCTTTTGTATGCAAATTTGAAAATTATGCTTTAATTTCTACAGTTTAGGCGGTCCAAAATTGTTAATTTCCGTGCCAGAGTTCAGTTGTATTAGTTCAGCCGTCAGCACCAGAAATGCGTCAAGTGCAGTACTAACCAAATCCATTTATTATGCTCAATGTCAAGGGAAAATAGCTAAACATAATATATCAAAACCACCATACATATTATTACACATTTTTATAATGACAATTGAATTATGTATACAATATTGTTATACGTATAATCTACTTTTATTACTGCAAGTACTCACAGTAATATTTTAGTACTTATGAAAATATCTTTCAGGATGATGATGATGCTGAGGAAACTAAAAATATATTCACTTTCACCAAAATGACGCTAAAATTGAATGCACTATGCACTTTTTACTGTTTTTGCGCTTTGGTGTTTTGAGCTCTCTACGCACGCAAGCTNCAAGCTTTGCTTCTCCAGTTGTTGAACTGACCAGTAGAGAGACATCTTCTGGCACTTTCCTTATATATTATATTGCTAACTTTCTCTTCTTCTCACTTGCAAACAATAATGAAGTAACTTAAAACTTGCGAATATTTTCACCATACCTTGTATCCTTAACGGTTTTCTACTCCATACTTTTGTCAACTTTACCATATTTTTTTTCTAGTAGTAATCTATTGATACAACCATGTACACCTAACGACTAACATGTTTTGTAGATAACATTTTGGCATAAATTTTTCTTTGGATATCCGGATGAGATTGGCATGTCGTATACACTCAATACCCGCTATATATGTACATGCAATACACACATGCACACACTCACGTTGCACATTACATTTTTATAGAGATTCCGCGAATCTCATAGGTCTGTTTTGTATTTGGTTGTTGCATGTGTGACAAAAAAAATATTATAACGTCAAACAAAATCTCATATATAATATGTACCAATGTTGCAATTAAATTTACTTCTGCAGGAATATACTTACCATTGTAATAAGAATGATTTTATGTTGTCATTTTCATATGCGAATAGTGAGCATGCATCATTGCTCCTAATAATGATCTGGGATAATTCGCAAGTCGTGTAGATATGCAGAAGTTATGATATACTGCTTTGTATGTGAGCTGTTGTGTGTAAGGTAGTATACGACTATAAGCACAAATATTTACGTTCATTTATGTAACGATTATCGTTCACCATTTATAATTTATTTCTTTGTTAAATTAGCTTGTGTTTTGACGTACATGTCATGATGAGATCACACGATTTCAAAATTACTCGGCTTGCTCGACAAATGTACTTCTTGTTACTTTCACGAAAACACACTAAACTATATCACAGCATCAAGTTTACTCTAGTTTTAGTCATAAATTATGTACGTATTATAAAATAATTATTATGGCTCCAGCAGCAGCGTTTAGTCTGATATGATGTTGATGAAGAAATTTCTGAAAGTATTTTAAATTTTTTATCCCTCCGTGCACAGAGATAACTAGAATACTCAATGAAGTAATCCAGTTTAGATGCTAGAGTTCAATAGTAGCAACATTGAGCATGATTTTGCTTTGGATAATAAAACTAAACTACAAAATTATTTACACTTTTCTTGTATGCAATATGATGGAATAATTTCATATGAGCAATGATGGTATGGTTATCTATCTACACACGTGCAAACAACACGAGAGTAATAATATTTATTCTGAAAATATAGACCAATAAGGACTGTGATTTTTTCTCTCTCCATTTCTTGACTTTTGATCAAAAGATATGAAACAAACTCGGACACATTAGTAAAACTGAAGACAAAATACTGCAAAGCTACTACTGCATGTCTTTTATGATGAGTAATGTGAATGTTGTACTATACTGTCTGGTAAGCCCTAGTAGCTAGATGAATGTATTCCCCAATTCCCATCTGTCATTTTTAGTCATATTGTTATGCATGCATGCTTTTATTGTAGTTCGTCGACATTTCTCCCAAAACATACATATAAAATAATATATACCGTTTGCATTACAAAATGTAATACATGTGTGTACAGTTAAAGTCAAGTTGAGTCATTCACTTACTAACCCACTACTATATAATATGCTATTTCAGAGAAAAAGAAGAAGTTCAAACTTCCATTCAAGCATGCATGCATGCATGCACGTATAGAATATAACAATAATCTCACATGTATGAGTTTTTGGTGCATTGAATGGACAAAAGTAAGATAAAGTAGTGGAAATGCATGCATGCATGCATGGTGGCGGCAGTATATAGCATGTTCCTTGGTTCCTATATATTTATTCCCTTATCCGTATTCCACCTTTTCCATTTCCACTTACCCTATATATCTTTTTTATTATTTTAGATATAGCATGCAAGCATATTATTACATGGATATTTTGTACCAAAACATGGTTGAAAATACATGCAATAGAAATGTATGACTTAGCATAGAGCCGGCTGTCTTCCCGCGAATGAATTTTAGTTTTGCCCTTTATCTGTAGCTTTCAATGATCTTGGATTTCTTTAGTATAGTTGTTTACAATGCCAACTACAAGTGGAAGCGAGTAACAAAGTCTACATTTTATTTTTATTGACAGAGAGTTAGCAAAACTTGCAATAAGACTGATGCATCCGCACAAAATACATTCTTTATATGACGATGTTAGAGGTCCACTAAACGATTCTATCGCAACATCTTTGTAGCACATTAAAGAAGATTTGGCGTTTGTCGTACTTTGAAAGGAGTAGCAAGCAATTTAATTTAATTTATGATGTTAATACAATATTCAATATTTATGCTGAATTTTCCTCAAAGTAAAACATTGCTACATGATGAAACACGGCAAAAGAGAAAGAAGCTTGCTTTTATTTTGTTTTACACAGCTCTCATTTTCCTCTATTTAATGCCAGAGAAATCTTGTGGCCATTGTAGGTTTATGTTCTTCGCGTAAATGTTTTGTTCAACAGATGCCAGCGGCGAGTTCTTTACTCATTTTGGCTACTACGACGTAACGATACGGCCATAATGCTAAATACAAGATAATATTATACATAACATTGGATGCAAAGGAGTCGTGGTTTCCATTTTTCCTTTCGCATGGATGATTGCGTAATGTATATTGCATAAATTATAACTATTAGGCAGGAAATGGTCAAGTGACAATTTCAAGAGAACCAATTAGTTATAAATTGTTATTAATTAAAAAAATACAGCAGATAAAGAAGATGGAAATATCAAGATGGTAGTTTCCATCGATCCTCCGCCGTTTGCCAAAAAATCCCTTTGCCAAAAGTGCCTTTTGCCAAAAACGCCGTTTGCCAAAAGCGCCGTTTGCCAAAAATTTCATGCGAAAGCATTA
>JAHZNC010005149.1:0-15696 GCA_027744095.1 Zhuqinia jingwanae | reverse complement strand
CAAAAAATACTACATTGGAGATTGATTTCCATTTTCAGATCATTTTGACTCGAGATTTCAAATCTTGACCCAACAGACTCTTCTTGACATGATAACTTGCAATTTTTTAGCAATTAAACAAGTGATTTTCGAACAATCTAACTAGTTTTCATTATTGTAATATATAAAAGAGTGCGTTTTCTTACTACAATTAGTTTTAAATCATAATGTCAGGGCATACGCCACATATTTATCCAAATACGCCAACCTCAGAAGAGGATTGTGCAATGGGACGATATGAATATATACGTGAAAGTAAAACTCATTCGGATATTAAAAGTACTTAGCATGCTAAATACCTAACGATATAATTGGATTCTCGATATTGCAGATGAGATGACATTAGAAGAGGAGGATTTTATGCATGTCGCTACAGCAGGTCTCTTAATTCACGGCTCAGGTCCCCGCTGTCAATGCCCTGTTATACGGGGTAAAACTTGCACAAACTCCACAATTTGCATCAACAGACAGAAACGCATCGCCTGCAGAGACGCATGCAGCCCAGATTGTGATAACAATCCGTATAAGTTTACTACTTAACGTTAATCCTTACTGTTTGTATTCTGTACAAAAAAAAAACATAATCGAGGACAATTTATATTTATTCATAGATGGGCAAGTAACTCATGGGCAATCTGCAAAAAAACATACATTCATCCTACTGAAAAATGTGGCCTTGGCGTGTTTGCATGGGACACAATTAAACCAAATGAGTATATTGGGGAATATACTGGAGTCTTGACGCACATCTCAAAACCAATCACCAACGACTACTCTTTCACGTTGGAAAAGATTCCATACTACATTGACGCGTCAAAAAAGGGTAATGCATGCCGGTTGATTAACAACAGTTGTGACCCAAACTGTTACTCTGTCGTATACGTCCACAATCAGCAGTACAAAATAATCATTAGGGCATTCAAGGGGATTAAAAAGTCACAGCAATTAACATATGACTATGGACTCGTATACGCAAGTCGAGAAGACGCACATGTATGTACCAAATGATAAATCCATAACATTCTACCCTTGACATTTTAATGATGATTGGTAATTTTAAGGTTTGCCATTGCGGCTCCAAACATTGTAAGAAATATATGGGAGAGATCAAGTCAACCGTTGCGGCTTTACCTCGCATGTCATCCGGTCAACCTATGCTTCCACCAGTTGGTGAGTCTATATTCTTATTTATTGAAATTGATTCATGAAAATATGACATTCAGAACGCATCACATCAATCTCAAAAAAACTCATCAATGTATTCCCATTTCCTAGATCTTTCTGACATGACTGTAATCCCTGAACTTGAATCTCGCAATGACTTTATAATGTCCCAAATCGATGACCACGCACCAAATTCGCCTAGGCCAGAAGGGTACGTCGAAAATCATAGATTTACGAGCTTTCAGAATGCATTCTACCTATCGTCCTCCGGAGGAACATTGTGTGTGAACTTTGGCCGTGTTATCTCATCATATGTTAACCCCAACAACATCCTGATTTATGTCATTCGTCCACCGGGTGAACCGCTGACAAGATACCACTACCCCCGTTGCCTGCTCTTCCACCACGCTCCCGATGCATACTTCCGCTCGTCCGCTTGTTTCAGTGCTGCTGATTCTGCTGCAGTGTCAGCCTTCACCACTGGCCTGTACAATGAAAGAAAAGCCAGGCAATTGCAAAACGAAATTGTCGTTAATTATCATGAAAGGGTGACGACGGGCCGGATACCTGTGACCATTATGGATCCATGCAAACCCAAAACAGCTACATTGCGGTCACTCACCGGCGGACAAACTGTTAATCTTGTTCCCGTACTTGACATGTTGGCCACGTGGAACAGGAATATGGATGCCAAAAATTCCAGAGGACGCGATGGGAGCGACGATGAAGGGTCAGATTTTGTTTTAAACCAACTGCAGCATTACACGGATCACGCGGGAAATCAAGTTCATCTTGTTACACGAAACAACTCGTCGCAGAGAGTTGAATCACCTCAACCAGGCGTGTCAACAAGAACGAGATCTGGTATGAACGCATTTACTTCCCACGCAGAGCAACAACGGCAAAGAGACCCTTCTCCTGTTATTGAGGACGTTGTTGAAGAAGGAGACAACATTCAGCAGCCAGTTCCTATTAATTACGTTGCAACTTGGCGTCGTCAACTGGAAGATATCCGTAAATTCGACTACAACGATGTTCTTCTGGACAGACTCTTGGACAATGCTATCGAGCAGATTACTATGTATGCAATGTCTCGCAAAATCGGACGAAACAATGATACGTATTACCGAACACTGCGAGTGGTTCGTTGTCACCTGGAAATGTACTACTACGAACTGCCTCTTCGAGAACGAAGATTCCTTGTTTTTCAACATTTCAAACTGGCCTGTGAGGTTGAGTGTCCCGGAAGCTGGAGATCAGACTGGTGCTCCTTGTGTCGTTTAAAGGTAACATACAGCGATAGGAGGGGTCTTCAAAAGCATTTTGAAAACCATCACGCTATGCTTCCTACATCATTTGCTTGTAAGGCATGCAGGGAAACATACCGTTACCCTTCACAGTTCAGACGACACGTACCCACTTGTCCTGATGCAGAAAAGTACATGGACCACCTTGCAAATGTTGAGCATGCAATCATGGATGGAACTACAGACTTTGTATGTGCAAGAGATCGTTCTGGGAAAAAGTTGCACATTGCGAACCCTGGAGAGCCATCATTCATATGTGTTGGAGAAGCCGCCCTTCGAAGAAAGCACACGCTGAAACCCACACGTAGGAATCGACGGGGTTCCAGAAATATTCGTGGAATTTCAGACGTCAGCACAATTCCATTGGAAATGAATGTGGCAGACAAAAAACCCGTAGACGTAATTTGCTACATCTTATGTGGTGTACTTCAATTAACAAAAATTACTAGCCTTATTTACTTTTCGACAGCCGGATTACGACTTTGATCCTGTCACCATCCGTGTGCAGAAAAAATATTCTCGCCTAAATTCTTGGGATGAGCTTCTTCATGTTGGAAACAGAAAGAGGGACCCAAATTCACTTTGGAACATACAGCGTGATGAAGCCGAAGTGAGACCACGACGTGATCCTCCACCTGCTGCAAACTCTGACGACACTGACGCTTCAACAGGGGATCCGCCAAGCTCAGGTCCAGATGACGGAGCAGATGCAGTACAAGAACGACCTGAAGAACAGGAGCACGATCCCAACAGAAGAACAACTAGGCAAGGCACCAGAGCCCCACCACCACCATCTTCAGCTCATTCTTCAAGTGATGACGAGGATGACGACGCTCCTGATCCCAAACCAGAGAAAACCAAACCAAAGACTCAACCAAAACCTAAAAAAGGCAAGTCAAACAGCACTGATAAATCACCTCCAGAAGGAAGTTCAACTCGTGGAACCAAAAAGAAGCCATCTCCTGCTAGTTCATCCTCAAGTATCATGCCTCCTCCAAAAGAACCTCCGCGAAAGACAAAGGTAGCGTCCAAAAACCGTTCCTCCCGATCAAAGGGCAATAAGGATGTTCAAGCTTCCACCCCGAGAAAGACACGCTCTCAGACCAGGTCCGCCTCTACAAGCTCTCGTGATGAAAACAGGAAACGATCCCGCTCTCCAACATTATCTCCCACTTCCATCGCTGCTCTGAATGATACAACCGACGATTTGGATGAATCTTGAATACCTGCCGCGACAGCAAAAGAAAAGGAGCAAGAGTGGCAAGAGTGGTAAAAAAGGAGGTAGAAAATAATGACGACCTGCATTCTAATTTACAAAAAAAATCCTTCCATTTGTGTCCAAGATTCAAAATTAATTGTCCATAAATTTTAATCCCATTCCAAAATCATTAGTTGACGTATAATAAAATGACAAAAAAATCCAAAAGTATCGTGTGTACAATGTTATATAACAAAAATTACTACGTTTATATTTCTTATTTGATTTTCAAGGAAATGATTGGCATGAAGGAACACTTTGCTACGCAATTTGATATGATTATTTTGTATTCGGGACAAAATTGCGCACTTAAACATTAAGCCAATTCATTTCAATACGTAATAATATCAAAATATCAAAAAAATACTGCAATCCTGCTATAAGTGTTCTGAGAGGTACACTTATTTAAAACTGTGTATTCACATGAAACGAGGAGTATTGTCTGTTGTTATCACATAAGTAGGAAATGAATTATATAGCGCAATGAAAGCTCCCCTTTTTTAAGGAGTAACTAAACTAAAAAAAAAACTAGTAAGAAATGAATTTTAGGTAGATAAACCCGTGTGGTATGTAATCCCTACTGCATAACATTTAAATTTTTCTAGCGCATTTATGAATTTTAAGATTGTTATTAATGCACATTATGCTAAATACTCCGTTTTCAATTGATTGTACGGCGTGAAATATTAATATTTATTTTCCAGTCTGTAGTTACTTTGCTAAAAATACTGAAGTTTGAAAATCAGTAGGTGCAGCAGGTTTAGATAACAGTTTTTCGTTACTTTAACTGTCTTAACTATCCTGGTAACTTATATCAATCAATTTGAACACATTAAACCCGAAAAAATATCAAAAAATAATATTACTACAGTTAGATGACACTTTGATGACATTTCGAAGACATTTCGAAGACATTTTGATGACATTTTGATGACATTTCGATGACATCTTGAAGACACGTCGAAGACATGCTCATTTGGGGTAGATCACAGACGATGAATTTTTGATATATGTACGTTATCCCATCTACCCGTTTCCACAATTTCTATGACAGTTGAAGGAACTATGTAAATTTGGTGTTGAAGTGAAGTACACACAAACGACAACAATTCGTGTATATTGTAAGGAGTGCAATAAAGTTGAACTTTTGAATTTTTACGGTCCCTTTCAACTTCAAAATGGCTTTTGACAATAATGAATAGCATGCTTACTTCTATTTTCATATATAAATGCAATTGCATTTCGTTGATGACAAATGTGTCGCTTGATTGAAATTTTAATTGTTTCACCACCTCCTTGTATCATCCATTGTACTTCATGAAGTGGGAAATAATTTTGTTATTGCATGATTTAGTTCATAATGCTCAGCTGACCACTTTTCATACTTTAAAAAAATCCCTACAAAACCTCGCAACTTTTTACCGCAATGCCAGGACTTCCTAATTTTTGATATACATATAGCTAAACATGTTACATATATTTTCCATAAATTTTGATCTCTCAAGTCACACGGAACATTTTCAAAAAAAATCATTTTTTACAAAAACCGGTTTGAGTTTCACAAACTCAAACCGGTTTTTGGAAATAAATTTATTTGAAAATGTTCCACTGTACTCACCGAGCTATACTTAACATCAATGATACGATACATTGTTGGGAGTGCTTGTACAAAATACTAGAGAAATTGGCTTATTTGAACAATTTCTACGAGTTTATGGACGGGTGCCAATTTCGAAATACAACCTGTTGCTGGAGAAATCGGTATAGTGGAAAAGACTGCACGATGTTTAAAGGTGGACCATTACCCGTCTTGAATTAGAAAATATTAATTGACTCTAATATGTCTTGCTTATCATTTGAATGATGCTCTAGCTATTCTAGTAGCGTCTACTCATCGTTTTACATTCATTCAATCCAAAAAATATCAAAAAATAATATCAGCCTGCCAGAGGTATTGTCAGCGGTACACTTTTTTGAATGGGTTTCCCATGTAAAATGAGGGTGGAATTATGTTTTAGATAGGTTTTAGCGAGTTAAAGCTGCGTTGTACAACCGTTACTATTTGTTTTCTCCACACAACACACGTCACAGACTCACAACACCCCTACATCACAAACAAAAAAGGGAGGTAATAAAATGTATTCACATGCGGGTTGTATCACATTGTTCAGTCATCACTTGTCATCAATGTGCATCAGTTTTAGTTGTTTACAGTTTTATTATTTCATACACAAAAATAGTAGTGCATTTAAAATTGAATTATTACACTGAGTTACATGGTGCAATTTGCAATAGTCTACTTCAATCAGCATTTAATTTAGCTCATCTACCTCGAGAAACTAAGTTGTATTTAATAATAAAAGGGTTCATAAGTTCAAAAAATTAACTGCCCTGCTATAGTACTTCTCAGCGGTACCAACATGTAAAACGGGGTATTTTCAGTGTTTTTCTTCGTAGTAAATTTCCGTCAGCATTATTTCTATTAATAAAGTAGTGCGAGCTTTATTGAATCCAGCTTGTCTCGTGTTCCCAGGATAAAACCAAAATTTACTACGATAAAGATATTCCAAAGAGTTTGTTGATGCGTGTACCCGCCATTTGACTCTTGTTGTACGCATTTGCAACTTCATAATCTCAATTCTCCACACCACATATGATAGTGACGTACGTAAACAAAACTCTTGCACTCTTGTGGTTCACAACTCTATTTATTTCTCCACCCGAATTATCAGTGCTATTGCTTTTGTGTGACTGTACGTACTGTGTGGACATAGTACATTTTGTTATCTTTTCTTCAGCCAAAATTATAGTGAATTGTGTTAATTTTTTTTAATTCTTCAAGTGTAAACAAAAAGATTTTAATTCAAAATGGGAGATGTTGTGTATCCAGGAGTGGAGCTTAACCGAGTGGACCCCCAAATTACCGTAGAAAAGGTTCTCCAGTATCTGTCCAGGCAGTTCAACCATGGTAAGTGAAAATGTTCGCAGGTCAATTGATTGGATATTAGATGGCTTTTTAATGGTTGCATTTTTTATTCGTTTGCAGTGCCCAACTTGTACAGGAATGACACCCCCGAAATAGCCATTATTGACAAGAAAAACAAGCCGGCTATTGTTATCATCCGTGGAATTATGCTGACACTTGATGAAATAAAGGAAAAGGTGGGACGCTCTTTACTCTCAGGACGACAAGTTTTCGTCACAAATGTGGTAATGAAACATTTTCAAGATCAACAAATTTTGCTTGTGGATTGTTAACTTTATTTGGTTTTTAAATGGCAATAACAGGACTTTTACATCCCCCGGAATATCAACGGTGATTTTGATCACATGAATCTGGTACTGCACAACAATCTGAAGGAAGGCCAGGGCATTCTTCCCCCGTTGAATTTGTTCACCGACCAATTCAACAATGAATTTGGGACAATCGACCATCAAAGTAACGTTGCGTTCTACAGAGGAGTAAGTGCGATACATAATGAAGTAATAATGTACACAAAGTAGGTTCCTATACATAAGTGGATAAATGTCTGTCTTTTTATATCGTAGAAGAAGGGCAGCATACCTCTGTGGGAGTTGAAGAAATGTGGCAATGTATTGTCGTTTGGTGGCACTACACAACGAGGTGTGTGGAAACAAAAAAACGAATCCTACGACATAACAGAGGTCATATTTATACATAGAAGTGAAGCCCTCCAAGCTGTCTGTGAGTTGGACTACACCGTTAAGTAGTATTAACCATACATGTATCCTAGGGGTTTAAAGAAAAAGTTGATGTTTACTTTTCGCAGGTTATCTCAATTCCAAAACCTTTGATGCTGTCCCAAGAGTATTTATCACTTCTGATGATGGGTTAGAGTGCAAAATTTTACAAAACTATGGACTTGGAAGTGGAGGAAATCTATTGAACATTTCAGGTACCAAAATAAAACTACAAAATTCAATTAAATACAATTAAAATGTATTCTTTTTGCAATAAATTGTGTTTTTGTTAGCCACAGTCCGACGTCACGGATTTTTGCCCTTTACCGAGTTTCACCCAGGTCTTCTTTCAGCTATCAAACTGAAACAGGTGACGACAGTGTGTCATTTCTGCGATCAAAAGCACGAGTTACTGGGATGGGGACCAGAGTTCAGCTGGATAGCTGCCACATGCAAATGTGACATGCAAAAGTAAGCTTTTTACTCTAAACTGCTATAAACAAATGTAATGCAGATTTGTTCAGTAGTAATTTTATTGGTTTGTTATAATTTTCAGGATGGGTTTTAGCTGGAAAGGTGAAAACTTTATTCGTCTGTTAACGAGCAGACATGGTAGGAAGATGTTAGCAGCCCCAGAAGGTTACAAGGATGCAGAAAGCATTGAACTATTTCCGTTCATAAGGGGAATTGTGCCTCTTTTTGACGATGTTGATCATTTTCGATCTGCTGCGTGGGTTGCGTACAGAATGGAGTGTGCGTACAGCGCTAGGCGTCTTCGTAGCCAACAAGCGTTGGGTGTAGTTCGAGAAGCAGCGTGGGTGGAGGATGGAGAAGTAAGGGACACGAAAGTAAGCTACTTTCACGTACGCCTTTCTGTCGAAACCAGGGGACCTTCTTCCGCGTGGGCAGATGGTAATAGCGCTATAACGCGCATAACCATTATACGACAACCTGATGGGGGAACTGGACCAAATACAAGGACACCAGATTTTGTTACAGAATCCAAGGAGAAAAGCAAAAGGAATATTCGATCTGTTGTGCACGACATATCTTGTTCCCAGCAAATTCCACACACGTATAACACCGTTGTAGTTGCTGTGCTTTTGAGAGGAGAGGAGCTGAGGATAGGAGAACGCTGCATCCTCATCCCAAAAGGTCCGGTGGGTGAAAAAAACGCAGTACGAGCTGCGCTATCATCATGGAATAAGGAGATGGACATAAGGAGGAATCCACCAACTGAGGTTCCCTGTACCATCATAGCTGCACAATTGGAAAGCACTCCATTTATACAAAAAACCATGAATGGTTTTGTCATTTTCCTTGTTGATGTGCTGGTTGAGAGACACAAAGTTTGGAATATATTGGCAGCACAGTTGGATCATGTATATGCTGGATGCAAGATAAACGTAACAACTATGGTGAGTACTCACATGAGTACACATGATTATAGTAGTTTATGCATAATATTTCTTGTTTGTTAAAAATTGGTTTGGTTTTTGTTAGGATCATGAAATGGAAACAAAAACAGCATCCATTTGTAGCAGAGTCATTAGAGTCGATAATACAACAGAGGGAATGTTCACAAAATTACAAATTTTACTCATTCTTACAGACTCAACAAAGAGGGTGATGAGGGAGACAACAACACTGAGTCTATGGCTAATTAGCAAAACAGCTAAACTCCAACACAATATGGATTGTGATGATAATGTAGTTACAGAGGATGAAGTATGGGAATCGGAGGATGAATCAGACTCTGATGAAACCTCAACACCAGCAAACGACATCATTCCAAAAGTAATCGATGATTCTCCTCAACTTAATTTCAACCACAAGATTGATCCAAATTTTCGACCAGTTACAACGAAGAATATGGATGTGATAGTCAAGTCTTGGATCAATGATCCATTTGAGCCATGTACAATCATGGATTTTTTTCTGCATCCTTCTGATATTGTGCGACACAACTTAGACTTGCAATCTGCCATTGCAAAAAGTAATTTTGATGAGTCAAAATTAAAGGGAATGCTGAAGAGTCTGGATGATTCGCAGGTAGCTTATACACAACATAAATACAAATGAAACATGTTTAATGATCCCAGAATAAATTATGCTTCTTTTCGTAGTTTAAGGCTGTAGATACAATGCTACAATCCCGTTTATCTGTTTGCCAAGGGCCAGCTGGAACAGGTGATATAAAGTTGGCTATCACGTAAAACTTGTATCATTTAATTATCATATTCCCGATTAGGTCAGGAATTCTTTTGTTATGTTACAGGCAAAACAACGATGGTATCTTATGGGGTGGCCAGTATTTACATGAAAGAGCGGGGACTTATTGTAGTTTGTGCTCCAACAAACTTTGCGACTTCCGTCGTTTATGAAAAGATTGGCCAAGTCAACAAGCTGCATGATCTGAACATAACTGTCATCCGCATGTTTAGTCATAGTAACGAAAAGAAGCACCTGAGGGAGTCCAAAAAGTTGACAGAGCAAGGTAAATACCATAAGTTATCCCTACATAGCTATTAATCATAAAGAAAATTTCATTTTATTTCATGTAATTTAAATAAATCATCCATTTTTTTGCAGATCAAAACTATCTGCATATCAGGGCGCGTTTGGACCCAAACTGGATGGCTTACTCTGATGTGAATCTCGCCAGGGAAAGTGTGTATCTTTTTATAAATGCAAAATAACACTCAATACAATGTTTCAAAATACAATTACCAAAAATAATAAATTATAAATGTGATATTATAGGGGAAATTGAAGTAGGCACATCCAAACTTACGAACAAGGAAAAGGAGCTGATACGATCTCATCGCCTCAAAATTCATGTTGATGCCATTTCAGAGGCAGATGTGATCGTTTGCACGGTTGGCTGTGCTTCAGATGGTCGCATAACCTCCGCACTAAGAACCCTTCAAAGGCGTGGAATTCCTCTGGCTGCCCTGGTTGTTGACGAAAGCTCCGTGTTGACAATTCCTACCACCCTTCCCCTTCTTCGTCTCAACCCAGTTCGTGTGTTCTTGGCGGGGGACCATTGCCAGCTCTGCCCTTTGCTTGGTGATGCTACCGCTAAACTAGCAAATCTAGATGTGTCCTGGTTTGAGATTTTACGACAGACGTAAGTTAAATGATGATTAAAATTTACTACAGCACTCAATTCCCATGAAAATACTACTTTCAATAACAGTACCTCTGAGAACTACTATAGCAGGATAGTAGTTAATTTTTGATATTTTTACTTCAAATGGTTACTTGAACCTCCTGTCACACTCCAAGAGTAATTTAATTGCTAATTAGAAAGGATTCTGTATATTTGAGTACGTGCGAAGGGGCAAGCTTTCCGCTTAAAAATTAATTGCTTTGAAAGAAAATTGAAATTTTTATGCAGTATGGATTGTATACCAAACCAATTTTTGTATATTAAAATTTAGCCCATGAAAATACCTGTAGTTGATTTTTGATATTATCAATTCATTAGGATTCAACAAACAACATATTTAAATTTTAAACCGTTGAATCTGTTTGAAATAAAGCGATTATCAAAATAAGCCATAATATCACGCATGAAAATAAACGGACTGGCTTATAAATGCAATTGGATTAATGCAATGCAATTAATAATAAATGCCTATGGATTACATACCACAGCAACAAAGCATAACCATACAAGCACACCCCCATAACACAACTTCAAAACTAGTACCGCTGAGACGCCTTATAGCAGGATTGTAGTATTTTTCGATATTTTTCAACTTAAACATATTCAAATGTGGGCTACAAGTTCATGATTCACGTATTAGACCTTCATTAACTTTAATTTTGTTTCCAGACGAATTGGAGTCAACGAAAATGTGGTATCTCTTTTGACGACTCAATATCGGATGGCAGTTCCAATAGCTAACGTGGTGTCGGGATACATATATGGGAACCTCGTCAAGTCAGCAGAATCTGTAAAGTTACGATCATACAAAAGATACGACAATATGCTCGGTATGTTTCCTGAAATGAGAGAAGTTCACATTTCAATCCAAACCTACGACCCACTTAGTGAATTGCAAGATAAGGTGAAGTATAAAATAATTTCTAACATAAAATCATGTTGTGAAAGAGTAGTATAAAATATTTTGCATTTTCTTTTACTACTTTCAGAACTCTACTTCATTTTACAATCAGGAGGAAATTTTGATAACAAAAAAAATTCTACTTAAACTGCTAGCGTCTAATGTGCTGGGTAGCGTCTGCATCCTCTCCATGTATGATTCTCATGTTACTCATTTGAAAACAATGAAGGAGGGACTTGGAGAAGAATTTCAGGTGAATGTATATACCACTCCAAACTTTATGTGACTAAAATTTACCTTTTTTACAAAATCATTTTTATCTTGTGTTGTAGGAATGTGTGGTGGCAAGTACAGATTCGTACCAAGGAAGAGAGTGTGACATTTTAATAATTAATATGGTCAGGAGCAACGCCACCAAGCAGATTGGCTTTTTGAGGGATCAGCGGCGAGTTAATGTTGCCATTTCCAGGGCGAGGGACTACGTCTTCCTTGTTGGTCATCTATCTACAATACAATGTGGCAAGGTCCCGAGTGTGAAAATTTTGCTGGATATGCTTGTCAGGGAAAATGTAAAAGTTGTGAAATGGGAAACTGGAGAGGAAGGGAGAAATGGAGCACCATTTTATCTAAGAATGTGATACAATTTTGTCGCAAAAACTATTAGAGATATGTATCGTTGAATTTATTAATACTAAAATATACTACATTGTAAACATGCTTAGATGCTTGTATTTATTTTGCTAAATATAAATACGTACCAATTTATTACTTTCCGTACAAATTGTGTATTAATGTTTACCACGTTTTTCTCATACTACATCGCCTTTCACAATTTTACTATAATTCTTTTACATTGAAATCAGAGTAACATGCGTATGCATGAATACTATCATATGCATGCATTTTTCCTTTGTCTTAGCTCACTTTCGTTACATGAACGACAAGAAGCCACAAGTCGTGTTTGATCTTGTTTATTATTCAGAAACAAAAAAGGACTAAATTGTAGTAAAAAAATTATTTCACAATTCGTATATTTAATTAATACTATCCAAGTGAATTAAAACGTAGTAAACGCAGTGATTATTTGTAGTTTAATTTGATAACAACAAGAATAGTTTTGTAGTTAAAAAAAAAGTAATTGCTCTCATTAAAAATGTCGTCTGACCAAATCTTTCGAGACTATCTAACAAACTTTTTGAATTTTCACATTCAGGATTTTCCAGACCATGAGTACGTATAAAAGAATTAATTGCTCCAGATATACAAAAAGTACTACAAAAGAGTTTATGTTAATTGAAGATGCGGTTTAATTTTTTTTTACAGCGACAGCTTCTTTAGCGCAATTGCTGAACATGTGTTTGGAGATCAACAGTACTTCCAACACATCCGCTCGGAGGCGCGAGAGGAGGTACTGCGGAATCCCATGGCTTACGCCTTTTATGGTCAATTGCAAGGAATGGATGATCTGGTTCAGTCAAGTACGTTTTCGACATTAATTAGTGGGTGCTGTAATTAGATGGTGCTCTAGGTGCTAATGTCCTTCTTCTCCTTTAATGTAGTCTAACAAAGTTGATGTTTATAATTTGCAGTTACTGGATTAGTTAACGGGCATCCAGCAATGGATTTCGCCATACAAGCTACTGCAATTGCTTTTAATTGCATCATAGTGTTGTATGAGGACGGTCGTCAACCTGAGTACTTTGGAGGTGAAGGTGATGAAGTACGCATCAGCCGCCACGAGGGCAATAGGTATTGTTTGCTCACAGTCCCCGACGAGGAGGACATGGAGGAGTAATCTTTACTTGTTGAGCAAGGCAATGCAACGTACTTGATAGTGGATTAGAATTATGACAAGTGTACATTAAAATTAAATACTGATTAAAATAAAGTAGTACGTCCTTTTACGAATATATTGTGCTTATTTTGTAGTGTATTTAGTTATTTTTACAATTTATTTTACTACCTTCCAATATACCCCGAATTAAAAAGGAATGCTTCAATTGAGGCCAATCATGGATATCATAGTAAGTCGTCAAGGATATTTTACATATGCATCTGATACTATCAATTCCTTTTTCAGTTGGCTATCGATAATCGTAAAAGGTAGCTGGCAACACTCTGCTGATTATTAAATTCAGCAAATCTATTACATTTTGATATCAAAAATAAGGCTACTTCAAAACTAGTTTCAAATGGCATCGACAACACAAATTCGTCTGCGGAATGAGCTTGTAGTAAGGTTGGATCGAGAAGTGAAGGTAGCATTGGCCCTGGATAGTGGACTAATCATGAATAATGGCAACATTACAGATCGCATAATTGAAGGTAAGTATGAGTTGTTGAAAGTTTTGTGTGTAATCATCCTGTGAATTATATTTTGCGATTTGCAGAGCTTTCTACGTCGTACTTCTATCCACCATGGAACCAAGCCCGTTTCTTGTCGTTCACCCACTTCCAAATTGCTTGTGAGATACAGATGGAAGGTTCCAGCCAAACCTACTACTGCAGCCTTTGCGCAACTGGTCTTTGCTGTGCATCAGGTGCTGCCTTCAGGTCACATTACAGTCAACACCACTCCGTAGAACTGGCTGACGTTATCACTCGCATTATCAACCAATAATCTGGATAAAGAACAGGCCCCCGGAAATAATTGAAAATGATTTTGATATTTTAGTATGTAGTTGGATGATTCTAAATTTATAATTTACTTATAAAATGTCAATATCGTGGTGTTTTTAAAACAAGAATAAATGATGATTGCATGATCACAAATAAATAGTAGATTTTGATATTACAACGTTTACTGTTACTTTATAATTTCAAATTAATTGAACTTACTTAACATCAGATGTATACATTAATTCATGCATAAGCACTGGCATTCATTTTGGCACTGAACCGTTTATTATGCTCCAGGCATGCCAACTTTATTTTAATGTCAAATTAACATGTTTATCATACATTGCGGATTACATCGTGTCATCAAAATGTCATCAAACTGGAATAATAATGGTGTATCACTGCATGAGTATAAAATCAACCTATGTGAAGTACTTTATTAGCTGGCAGGTTTGATTGTTCACCAAGTGTACCATAATTATCAATTTACGTTGTTGCTTTGTGGAAAGAAGAGCATTTGCTGGGTAAAAAGTACACTTTTATTTAGAAACCAGTATTGATGACTTGTACCAGCAACAAAGCGAAAAAATCTTTTTAAAAATGCTCATGTATGTAGCTTACCCGAATTTAACGACATGACACAATACAATGACATAAAAACTAATATTACAATATTCAAAACAAAAAGAAAGTTAACTAATGCATTACCAAATGAAAAGAAATATTGTAAGTAGATATTATAAATCTGACATATGGAACAAACATAGTGCAACAAGTAAATTTAATTCCGTAACTGGAGCGGTTTCATGTTAATGGGTAAACAGGGGGTAGAAAATTTTAACAATAATATCACGATAATAATGTCATTTATTCTGGGTTTTTTTACATTGCTAAAAGAGAATACAGCCACTATATCCCATTAAAACACACAAGTACAAAAGTGTACCGCTGAAAATACCTATAGCAGGAACGTATTGTTTTTTGATATTTTTAACTTTTAGTCATTCGAAAAGATTTATATGCTAACCAAAATGTACTCTGTTTGTACTAAATATTTGTAACATGGAAATTAAACTTTTAACAGAGATTCTAAACCGTAAGATATTCTCTAAATCGTGTTTTTAATGGAGTGCCATGCTATCAGCCTGAAAATGGTTTTTCTATAAAAATTGGTATGTAGCACGGATTACATAACAAAGCAAGAAACATGGATTTGTTTTGATAGAGCGTGCTAGAATTTTTATTTTCAAAAGTGTACATATACGAGTAGTTGTAGCAGGTTGGTAGTTATTTTTTGATATTTTGTTTACATTAAGAATGCGAAATCAGTTTGTAGTTGTTTTGTCATTTTATTATACGTAAACGAATGAATTTAGAATGGGATTAAAATTTATGGACAATTAATTTTGAAGCTTGGACACAAATGGATGAATTTTTTTTTTGTAAATTAGAATGCAGGTCGTCATTATTTTCTACCTCCTTTTTTACCACTCTTGCCACTCTTGCTCCTTTTCTTTTGCTGTCGCGGCAGGTA
>JAHZNC010005148.1:0-21041 GCA_027744095.1 Zhuqinia jingwanae | reverse complement strand
CATTGTTATATTCATCTTTACTTTTTACGGTCACACAGGTATATAACAATGATAGGTAGAGTACCTCTACCTATTTACCTATATACACCTGCCTGGCTTGCTGTGCTGACATGGCTGCTTTTGAATGCCTATGTTGATCAAACAAATGGGATTTTTTAAGAAAAAGAAGGAAGCTGTCAAGTCAAGCTACTCATTTTAAATTCAGCTTTTTCTTGAGTCTCTCTATATTCTATGTATATGTTGTATGTGCATATGGTCTATCCCTGTCATTGTCTCATCATAATACATTCATATTATGCATAAAAATATAGGATAAATAACATACTCAATATTAAGGTAATTCATTAACACAGCACATACTTACAAAGTAATGTTAGTATTGTAAAAAGTTGAAGTAATTTTACAGAAAAAATATCCTTCGTTTCGTTTTTATTATAACTCTTTCTTGACGCAGCAGCAGTGGCAGTGACAGAGACAGACCGACGGACATGAGGCATATAACGTAAAAACAGCTTCCCTGCTTTAGTATCTTCACCTTCATGTTGACATTTTTCCCCTCTTGTGATCTGTCTGCTGTTTGTTGTTGATGTACTGTTTTTTTCGGTGTTTTCGGGATCTTAACAAGCTGTTTTTTAAAAACAGTTTAATAGTTGATTGTCAATTGTGAGTTAAGACGTTTCGGTGAGTTGGTTGTCTAAACTAGTCTATATTTTTCAAATAAACAAATTTTCAGTTCGGAACAGCCATTATCCCGGGGGACATAATTTTATCTTGCTGTAAGTTAACTTTTTACAGATGTAAAATATAATTTTTGGGTTGGATTACCATATATATAAAAGTCTACTTCATCTCTGTTGGTAGATACATATTACATACAAGATATTATGTAAGTTTGAAGTAAATATATTATGGCTTATTTTTACGGTTTATCTTTTTTGCCTGCTTTTATGTAACAAATTTCATTTTCATAAAGACAAAATACAAAAATGGAAGAAGATAATTACTCGTTTTTTTGCCAATTATATTTGCTGTTGTTCATTCCTTTGAACTTTGCAGGAGAATACCCAAATCCAGTCATGATAATTTGCGATCATTATATAGTTCATTTTGTACTTTGATAGTTTCATTACCGTTAACACATTACGCACATTATGTTTTATGCAGTATCCCATATCCCATGTAACTTATACATAAGTATAAGTTAATTTGTAATTGTATCATTAACGCCAACGATATCAAAAGAAGTCAAATGAACACGATAACTTTGTTGTTATACATATGAAGGCGAAGAAGGCAAAAGGAAGGTTGTAGTAGAATCGTAGAATGTAATGTTGTAATGTATGTAGCATAGCAGATAGTTTGTGAATCACAAATTGTGATGTATTCGGGTGGAAAACTAGATCCTACATGAATAAAAAAAACTTTTGTGGCATAATGGCACATGGACAGTTTTCACTGGGTTTTCTGCTACTAATAGCTTGTTGTTGTTGGAATAAAAATCTAAAAGAATCAAATAAAAGGTATTACGTTATGATATTATTGCTAGGACGGATTTCAGAATAATGTTTAAACAGGTGCAATCGCAATCAATGAAAAGAGTTGTAGGCAAGGATGTGCGCTGACTAATGTTGACACTAAACAACAATGCTCATATCATCGTCATTTTTGCAGCATTCATTATACCTGTCTGAGCTTTTGCTTAAACAAACTCCACGACTAATAAATCACAGGTTAATGTTTGCATTTGGCATTTTGCATGCTAGAGTTTTTACACGATATGGAAATGAGCGCAATTTATTATTGTTGGTGAATGCACCGGCACACGGCATATAATTTATTGCATGTAGAGAAATGAGAAGATAGTAATACTGATATATATGCGATCCAGGATTATAATTATGATTGTACATGATTGTCAATATAATTTGGTCGGTTTGATGGAATTTGTTACGCATTGCTTTGTTCAATACAGATAATAGTAGTACCTTTTAGTGTGTTTGGATATGAATATGTAATTAAAATTGGACTGGCGTACATGAGCACACATTTGTACATACATCTAAAATATAAATATCTGCAGACATAAAGATATATACTTGTATGAAGCGCTATTCATTATCTGAGCAAATGTGTTTTTTATGTAAGATATGTATGTAAAGTAATACGTATATAACGTGTAATTTGTCTTTATTTTCAGGTGTGAAGATTGGTCGACTAAATAAAAATTGGAATGAGAATTTGTGTATGTATCGGAATAGAACTGGTGTGTTGGAAGTTATACTCATCATCCGACTATCTCCAACTGTTGCTGTCATTCGCAAAAGTCTACATGAGTGAATGAAAGCTGTTTTATTGATTTGACTCTAGCCACTGTGTAAAGCTCAACATAACATGGTGTCGTGACAAGCCAAATTTTTACCCAAAGTAATTAGTTAATTGCACATAACAAGAAATCGTCTGAAAAAGCAAGACTATTTTTTTTCGGTCGAGGAGATCATTAAGGCTAAATAACAGTAGTAGAAGCTAGCCCACCAGAGTAGAGCGTGTATTTACATGTTTACGAGAGAAACGCTTGGATTTTGATGGTGAGGAGAGCAGATAGCAGTACATTTCATTAAGGATAGGATTAAAACTTCATTTAATGTGCCAATCCGATATATCTGAGGTAATTTTCAGCAGATGATTAATATATTTACAAGTTGTACACTGCATGTAGAGAACACTATTTTGTATAAAGAAATAACATGACAAATTTTCTACAGGTGCATTTCAGCTAGAAAAACGTGCATCTATTCAAAATGAAGACAATTGCCTGGAAGCGATCTCGTGTGTTAAAACTAAGTGCAATAGGTGGTACTCTCCTTATCTGTTTAATTCTATTCATTCGTTCCGGAGATCATGGTGTTGGGACGCCAACATGGGGCATTAAAAGTGCCTTAGTTGCAAAAAAGGCTCCGTGGTATACTGCTGACAAATTAGGAAATTTTGAACCTGTGGAGGAACCCGTTGGTGATGGTCCTGGTGAAGGTGGTAAGGCATACCGACTTCCCGCAGACCGCCAAAACGATGTTGATGAGTCTATAGGAAATTACGGGATGAACATGGCTGTGTCAGACGCCATTTCGCTTGAACGTGCTATTCCTGACACCAGACAGGATGAGTAAGATTTTTATGAACGAAATGTTATCGCTAAATTATTCTCTGTTTGGAAATGAAAACTAATTATTATTACATTTTATAATTCCAGATGCAAGCATTGGAATTATCCGGAAAAGATGGGAATAAAAGCCAGTATTGTTCTTGTGTTCCACAACGAAGGATTCTCAACGCTGATGAGAAATTGTCACACTATTATCAAACGTTCACCTCCAGAAATGTTGGAAGAAATCGTTCTTGTAGATGACTTTAGTGACAAAGGTTTTTCTTGCAATTCATCTCAATCAACATGAGTACAGCACGTGTGAACAGTAAGTAATAATTAAATATTTATATTTTCAGAGGATTTGAAGGATAAACTGGACACTTATATCCAACGTTTCGACGGGAAAGTTCGCGTTATCAGAAATTCTCAAAGAGAGGGTCTTATTCGGACAAGAACAATAGGAGCCCAGGAGTCGAAGGGGGATGTTGTTGTCTTCCTGGATGCTCATTGTGAAGTTAATAGAAATTGGTTACCTCCACTTCTTGCTCCAATTTATCTTGATAGAACTACCATGACTGTTCCAATTATTGATGGCGTTGACCACACTACCTTTGAATACCGCCCCGTATATTCTCCAGGAACTCTCTTTAGAGGTATTTTTGAGTGGGGTATGTATTACAAAGAGACTGAGATTCCTGCTGAGATGGAAGCAGAGCGCCAGTACAAATCAGCTCCTTACAAGTAAGAAAAATCCCATGCATGATAATAATAATAATATGCATATACATTTTTGACCTGACAATATCCTTAATCTTTAATGCAGAGCACCAACTCATGCGGGTGGACTTTTTGCTATTGACCGACAATATTTCCTGGATCTTGGTGCATATGATCCTGGTCTTCTGGTATGGGGTGGAGAAAATTTCGAATTGTCTTTCAAAGTGTGGCAATGTGGAGGCTCCCTTGAATGGGTACCTTGCAGTAGAGTAGGACACGTCTACCGTGGCTTCATGCCTTACAATTTCGGGAAATTAGCAGAAAAGAAGAAAGGATCTCTCATCCACATTGTAAGATACCAATTATTTTAATTTCACAAATTATAGAAAATTTTCCAGAGTTGTTTTTAAACTTATTTGTATTCATTCCAGAATTACAAGCGTGTCGTTGAAGTGTGGTTTGATGAAAAGTACAAAGAATTTTTCTACACTCGTGAACCACTCGCTCGATACTTGGACGCTGGTGATATTTCTCAACAACTTGCCATCAAAGACAAGTTCAAATGTAAATCCTTTCAATGGTTTATGGACAACGTTGCACCTGACCTTTTGCTCAAATATCCCGAATTACCTCCCAATTTGTTCTGGGGTGAGTTCAGGAATAAGGGCACGAACACCTGTATGGATACAATGGGTCACCCGGCCCCCACCAAAATGGGATTGAGTGGATGTCACGGAGCAGGCAACAATCAGGTTGGCCGCATACCCAAGAGTCAGGCACGCTTAAAAATCTTTGAAATTCTGTTCTTTCTTCTTTGCTTCTCTTGTTTGTTTGACACATTAAGTGTTGTTGTTTTTCAGCTTAACAGCACGTGCTCTTCATTTGATCTGCAAGAATTTTTCGTATTATGTTGTCTAACCTTTATTAAGTATCCATTAATCATTAGTATGTATGCGTTACTAACTTTTCTTTTTCTTTTTTCTGCTGTCGTTTTGATTAAATTAAACTGAATTATTATTTTTTAAATAATTATTACTGACCAAGACATAGATAAAAGAAATATACGCCCTTTATCTATGGACCAAGAAGAAGTATGTAATTTTGAAAATTATTAAATTTTGCAATTTGTATAGCTCGTGCGACTTAACGCTCAAGGCCAAGTTGGAATCGGTGAACGATGTGTGGACGCTGACAAAAGTAGTGTGAAGTTGATTTTCTGCCCCTTGGGTAAAGTTGACGGGCCTTGGGACTATGATGAGGTAATTTAAACATTTTGCAGCCACGTATTGTATTGCCAACTACCGTGTGAACTTTAAATGGTAATATATCCTTAATGTTTCAGAATTCCAACATTATGAAGCATAAAACAACTGGGAAATGCCTGACAGTTCATCCAACAAACAGTAATTTGATGTTAAGGGAATGCGATCCTGGGAACACGTATCATCAATGGACATGGAAGAAGCTTAAGCCTCGTTATTAACATCATTGTTTCAACTAGTTTATTTATACAAATGTGCGCATCTTATTCATTTATCAAAGTCTTGTGATACAGATTCATTTTTACATGATGAGATAATTTATACAAAATCTAGTTTAGAGGGAAAAGGAAACGGAAGAAAGCTGTTTTCATATTTACTGATTTATATCTGTATATATACATATTGTCACCACTTATTTCATCTCGTCAGTTCACTTTCAACCTAACAATCGAGTTTTATCTTTCGCGTAGACTCACACTTTACTGCATTTATTTTCACTGATTTGTTTTGTTTTACTATACCGGATGCAATCCAGGAAAATAACTTCCACTCGCGTCCAACGAATATATTTTTCCGTACGAATAATTTATTCCACTCTTATTTAAATAAAAATTAGATAATTATGTACTTGTACTAATTCATGGGGGTTTTAATTTTTATGGTGTGATAAAATAAATTATTTTTAAAAATTTTGGAATCATGTAGTTAAATGTACTATGTAGTAAAGTTGATAATAAAAGGTGTCTGCGTTATAGTTTTGTACACATTAAATGGGTGCCTTAAGCCGTACAGTTTAAGTTGACAATTTTCATGTTAGGTTTGTCGCGTATAATCTGGCTTCGTGCAATAACAAGTGCAGCGGCAGTTTCTATAAATTTTTGTACAAAACATAATCCAGCAGTTTTATAGAGTTTATATAACAAAACTTATGTATGCTTATAGCCACAAGGGTAATTATTAGACTTAGATTAGATCCATAATAAATACTTTCATCGTAATGTAAGAGAATCGAGACTATGCATCAGGAAAAAATACTGCGAAGGACTGAAGATTTTTGCGTATTATAAATTTTAAATGAAACAAATAAAATTGCTTCCCTTTTTAGAAAAATATTGCCGTCAACAATGGGCATCTAAAACACTGAAATTTTAAAAACTAGTCTTCTATGGTGGATAAATTACATCGTGTGTGTGTGTTTGGTATCAAATCAAGTCGGGGTTGACAAGCTATAGTATACATAATAAAGAGTATGATAAGGACAGGTATAATAAATGTATTATTACTCACACGGTTAAACTTAATTAATGCTAAAAATGATTATTTATAATTAGTAGTTGCCCAATTCTTTACAATTTCAAGTATGTTAACTAAATTAACATTTGGACGATTTACTATCAGTATGGACTTTGAAACCTCAAAGAAAGCCAAAAATGGATGAAAGTTTGCAATATAGATGACAGTTAGTACTTATGTATGTGGAAAAAATGTACTTTTATGGTAAACGATACAATCATAGCTTAAATAATTATAATTGTTAATTATTTTAGTAATTTATAATAAAACAATCTGAAAATTATTTTAATGTTGTTCGTATATTGATTCTTGCATGTGCGCGTGTATTTTCATTTCATGAAGTTCATGACATGAACACATAAAATTGAAAGGTGTAAATGCAGATCTTACTTTGCCCCATGTGGATTGGCTGAACAATATTACCAACTACTACAGGTATTCGCCTTTCCCGTGTCCATTATAATGCCATGTACCTTTCATATAAAGATATTTTTTCATGTACAAGGGTGTCATTTGCTTGTCAGTGAATCAATATTGCTAAGATATAAAAAAGAACAACAAAAACTTTTGCACTTTCACCTGAGTAAAGTACAAAAACATGTCTAATTAAATCAATTTATACACAATGAAGGACATTGATTAAATATTAGAAAAAAATAATTAAAAAAATAATAGAAAATAAAATAATTTTTATAGGTCGCTGATGAAACACGAACAGCTTTGTATCAAGCTCTTGCATTGTATGCATACACTAAAGCAAGCAAGTTTCTGCTTGAATTTTACTGACAAATTGACGTAGCTGACATAAAATAAGATTTGGGAATCTTATGTGTGATTTTTTAAATAATAAAAATGGACGAGAAATTTCTGGAAGAGCTTAAATCAGTATCTGTACAAGATATTTTACAGGAGGTAAAATTGGTTTAATTGGTCCAATTTTCAAATTATGAAGTGATAATTTAGAAAAGTCCCTTTATATCATCTAGCAACGACCGACAACGGGATTCCGTTTGGGGACCGCTCGTGGCCCAAGAAATCTAACATCATCTCATGGATTGTCAGGAGCCACATCTTCATCTATACCTGAGGCGTATTCAACGGCAGAATCCAGTGTTTCCCCAACAGCTATAGATTCCGATGAAATTACAACATTGGCAAGCTATCGACCTGAATCTGCAGCATTCACTTTCTCCTTCAATCGACCAAAAACTGGAAAACGCAAGCAAGATTCGACAGAGGATGGAGGTCCAGCAGGAAATCGACGAGCACCTTCAGCTTTTCGAAGCCGAGGGAATCATGTTGCCGGCGGGTAAAAACTAAAAAAAGTTCTTATTATTACATTCCTACTAGCCTACTACACTGCCACTGGTGTATGTACACTTTGCATATCCCAAATATATAATTCATAAAGACATGTTTGATTGTAGAATGAATAATGTGCGAGCAGCATCAACAACAAGATCAAATACATTTATTCCAGAGGAAGCGGTGGAATTTATTCCTGACCTTGATGATGTTAACGAGGAAGACTTACAAATGACTGTTGCATCAGCCCCTGCGTAAATTTATTACTTTCTTTTACATACCGACCTAATTAGATATTTATGCAGTATTATTATCATTTTATTTTATCCTATTAGATATGAAATTCAACGAATGGCCAGTCTAAAGGAATTGGATGCAGAATTGATGCAGAGCAAGCCCTTTTCTGTTGTAGATGGCGTGAATTTGCGGAAACTGTGCAAATTCATTATACCTGAAAAACTGTTGATGGAAGTAAGTAATAATGCTCTGCAACGATATCTTTTCATTTTACTTTAAACCAAAATTTAAAAACTAAGAAAATTTTGTTAGCATGATGAACTGTGGACCTGGGACAGTTTATATACTGAAATCGTTTCTTCGCCAGAACTGGGAGATTTAATGCGTCTCTCAAGAAAAGATAATGGAGAAAGCGACGTTGATGCAATCACCACTAAAGCAACTTAATTCTTCACTGCATTTCGTAACCAAATTTTATCAGTCTTTTTATAGTAGTTTTTTCACTAAAAAAGTTTTACAATCGTCATACATTTGTATGTACACAGTTACATATTAAGTTATAACAACCAGGTGTTTTTTAGTTTTACATTTCACTTAATCAGTTCAAGTTTCTGGAAAATAAATATACAAAAATACAAGTACACTGTAGAAAATAAACTGTATCGAGTTGTTGTGCTATAATTCAGCATTATTTTCTGTATCGTAGAAAGTTTGATCAGTATTTTCCATTCGACGTCTTCTAAAAGCTGGTGTAAATGGTGTTGATGCGACTCTGATTCGTCCTTGGTCATACAATTCTTGTGTGGTATACTGAGGAGTGCACCAGAAATTTACCGGAGTATTAAAGATTACCGGCGGAGGAGTTGAGGGACCACTAGTGTGTATGGGACACTCCTTTTCAAATTCCGTTGGGTGGACTAAGTCCTTCAGTTCCTCAAGTTCCGCCTAAAGAAGCAATAAAGTATTTAGGTACCCTATATTTGATATTAAGTTTTGTTTCATGTAACCCCAAGTTCTAATCAACTCGAGGTACGATACGTTTAGGTTTAGCAACAAAACCTAAACGATTATGCACTGTGATGTGATGTAACAATGATTATTGTTCTTACCGATGAAGGTGGACAACAACATACTGGAACTGGGGCATTTGACCATTCCTGTTTCTTCTTCGTTTTGTTACGACTTAATTTAGGTGTTGTGTTCACAGGAACTCTGTTGAAATAATCATATACGCATTCGTCAAGTTATGTGAATAAAACAATGGGAGGCGTAACTAAAATATGCATTTAATACAATAATAATAAATCGTACTTGTCAAAATCCTTCAGAAGGTTATATGTAGAATCGTAGTGACTTTTACTGCCACTAGGTCGACTCCGACTGGGTTCTTCGATAATATTCAATTTCCCTGGACTAAGTGGACTACGTGGCTTGTTCTCGACAGATGTGTGTGGTACCGGTGATTTCAGTGGTGGTGAAGAATGAGCATCTCGTTGGCTTAGGGAACTATTTCCAAAATCCATGCATGTTTGAGAGCGGGATGTTGACTCAATTTTGTTCCTATTTCCGTCTCCTTCCACTGAATCGTCGCTTTTTCTTTTCGTTCCTGCCAAAGTTGCATTAGATGGTCCATTTTCAAGACATGAGTCATTTGTGGGTTGAGAAGGCAACCGATTACCACCATTGTAATTATTTAGCTTCGTTAAGTCCATCTTTTTCGTGGGTATGTTTCTAGCGAGTGAGAGTAAGTTTGTTTGCTTGAACCGTTTCTTGTGTTGTGAACGGCTACTGGAAACAGCGTCCGGATCTAACCACACTTCTTTTTTCATTTTAGATGTAATTACAAACGCAGGATTAGACCCTGTAAAAGATTGTGCAACAAGTGGAGTAGCCGCATCCAAGGAACTAACGGTTTCTTCTAATAAGTCTTTTCTTTCTTGTTCTTGAGCTAACTTTGTTCGTCGAGAATGTTTCGTTAAAGGAGGAGGAGTGGCATCCAACGTTATGACTGACTGTTCAAAAAAGTCATTTTCATCATTTTCAGTGTGCTCACTGCTTGTAACTAGCAGTTGTTTTGGTTCAGGTTTTAAATGTAACTTAGGTCGAATATGTTTATCGTTTTCCATTCGAGAAGAGGAGGAAGGGGTGTGGTTTGCATCTCTCTTTTTCGGTGTTACAAGCAGTTTGGGGTGAAGTTGTGTCGCCTCATCCATATTTTTCCTCTCATTTACTGAAGGGAGTTTCACGGGTGAAATACGATCCAGGGATTTCAGCCTATATGACATTACTGATGGACTTTTGAAAAATGCATCTTCATCATCTGTACTATCACTGCCGTCGTTAGTAGTGTACATTTCCTGAAGATCGCCACCTCCTGTACTCAAATTACTTTTTTCGCCAGGTTGAATAGAAGTTGTATGTGAAAACCTTTACAAGAGAAAAATAATGTTATGTTATGATGATCAAATTGCATCGTTTCAATTTCATAACCTTAGAAGGTAATTCTAACTATATATTTGCATACCTCGTGTCATCGTTAAGGTCTACCCCCTTTTCCAATTCAGCAAACTTCATCGATATTGCATCTAACAGAAGATTAAGAATGGGACAAATGGGCCTTAAACCAAGAGTCTTCTTCAATGGCTCATGCAAATATTCTTTGGCAACTTTAGAGCCTACCGACGACGAAGAAAGCTGTTGTTTATTAGTATTATTACTGCGAACATCTTCAGAAATAACATAAGATGTGTAGTTCTCCTGCAAGTCATCATAAAGCTTATTCCAAACTCCACGAAATTCTTCCGTGTCCTCGGTCGAGTGTTGCACCATGTCAATTATAACTATCTGGAAAGCAGAAAGAAGCATTTTAAATATTTTGTTGCATTACATAAAAACCAACATAATTTTTATTGCTGTCAAACACACAAATTAGCCTCTTCACAGGAATACTTACCACAAGGGGGAAGGCAGCGGGGGATACTGAGGACAGGACAGAATAAATAATGATTATCTTCCTTCACTTATTAATTGAATTCTTCACTTTCACTGACTGACGACTGACTGGATCATAAACTATAATAAAATTGATATAAATATTAAAGTTTGGACGCGAACGGTTCAGAACCCACTTTTATTGACAATCAATAAATGTCCACAACTTTAAAAGCACTCACTTTCACTTTAATTATATTCAAATGTAGAAAGCCCGACAACAAGAACAAGCAGAAGGGTTTTAGAATTTTAGATGATAGAAGTGCACTCCCAGACTTTCATAAATAACAACAAATCGTTTTGACTTGAAGATTTGTTTTGTACACAAAGCCTAGCCGCTTCCAGTTGAAATGTTCAAGCTTAGCGAAGCAGGGTACTGTAAGATAATTGAACGCCATACATTTTCAGATGTACAAAAAAACATTGAAATTTTGGAGCGCCCAATTTCAACTGTCTTCCCTGAGAGTGTGCTTCCACAAGCTTTTGCATGCTCTAATTAAAGTTTGTCATCTGGCTATTGCTACGTTTTTCCTAAATACCGGGTATTAAAAGGTTTAATTTCAAGCTCCAGGCGTTTTTAAAAATAATTTAAATGGTAAGTAATATCTTCCCAAAGTGTGTAATTGTATAATTTATTGGTTGTACCAATTTGTATTGTTTAATTAGTGTTGAAATGGAGTCATCATTAATTTTTTTTTAATTAATTTTTGTAATTACATTATAGTCTGCACACAAAACGGTGCGAATCAAGCGAAAGCTTGCGAAGAAGATGAACCAAAACCGACCCATTCCACAATGGATCCGGATGCGGACTGGGAATACCATCAGGTTTGTATTATTTTTTATTGCTAATCAAATTAAGTTGAATTCAACATTTCCGGTTTAAAGTTTGTATGCGTGTAAATGATGCGATGCGATACGAGTGAATTTTTGTTAACGCTGATTCTTTTTTCTTTACAGGTACAACGCCAAGAGGCGTCATTGGAGAAGAACAAAACTCAAATTGTAAACTGACCATTTTTATGTGGAATAATATCGGTTTTAATTAAAATATTGTTCACTATTTGAGTAAAAATCAATTAAGTTGACATGTAGTATCATCCGCATTTTTCAACAAACGTTGAATTCATTCCTTCGTAAAGAAATGCGTCAGATGAGGATCATTACTCTCTGATCACTGAACATTAAATGAAATCATATGCATTGGCATAATGCGAATTTGGCATGTATTTTACATTGTTAGATGTTATTTTTTAAACTTAGATTACCTATGTGAAAAATGAAACCAGAAAATGGTCAAACCATGCTAGAAAATCATGACACTTTATTTCATCCTTAGATATTAATTTGAATAGGTAAACATTTTGATATATATATTTATTTACAAGTTTTATTCTTATGGATATGATATAACATTACGCTTACTTGAACTTGTACCAATAACTTCAAGCTAGATTCAAACTCCATTCGCGCCTCTTACATCGAAATGAGTAGAATTAATTGAAGTATCTACTAAGTTTTACATTATAAAAGTTATCTAATAATAAAAATAACAAAAAAACATCCCCAATTCGGATTCTTTCACAGGTTGTAAACAGAAATAGAGACATCAGTGAAGCAAGTTAAAATTTCACACAGTAGCATCGCCAAACGACATATTTTATGATTTAATGTGAAGTTTCGCATGCAATTAAATATTTTTATTTACAACATTATTTCTAATTTATCCATAAAATATAATAATACGTATTATTCATACATATATACAATCACTGGCGAAGTTTTAGTGAATTCTAGTAAAATCCTCTACAACTTTAATTATATCGTCAACGGTGGCCTGCTGTTTCATTCCTGTCCCCTGAAGGTCCAACTATTCAAAATCAAGTAAGAAACAAGTGAGTTTACACTCGAATTCCCTTTTGCAAAATTAGACACAAACTTTGAAGATTTGAAACAAATGACATTACCATAAGCCCACTAACAACTTCTTTCATATCATCCCTTGACATGTCCAAAAAGCTTTCAATTAGGTCACCATCAATAAACCCTTCGCATGGATCTTGCTTTCGGTCATTGTAGAAACTTCTCCAATATGTGTGTTCGATTTTCCCCACCGGTTTGATCACTTTAGAGAGCCTATCCTGAAGGTCAAGCAAAAAGTCGTAGAAAGTTGAAGGGATTTGCGTGACGAGGCCTGAAAGGATAAATGCATAATGTAAGAAAGGGATAATAAATCTAATACGCCCATTCATCCATCAAAGTTATATAAAACTGCGAAAGTGTTACACTAACCAACTGATCCACTAACTGTTCCAAATAGCAGGCTTCCTAATACCCCCATTCATCCATCAAAGTTATATAAAACTGCGAAAGTGTTACACTAACCAACTGATCCACTAACTGTTCCAAATAGCAGGCTTCCAGTTGTGGGTGCACATGTATCGCCCAGATGCTGCCTTACCAATGAACCGTGACGTATGCAATTTACCATGTCACCTAGATGTAGTCTACCAGCATCTTGCATTTGACATCTTTCTTCATCAGTCGCAGCGCCACTACAATAATACATAAAAATGATGGATAATTTTTTTGCACTTTGTAAATAGTGGCATAGTTCGGAAATTGATCGCAATTTGCAATAGTCTGCTGGGTATACCCACTTACCCGTCTTTCGTGCATACAAAAAGATTAAATGCGTTATCAGCACCTAGAAAAGTATCATCATCAATAATATCTATGGCTGTCATCCAATTCGGATTGTAATCCCTTGCAATCTGAATGCGTTCAAAGAAAATACCCATTTATATGTGTAGTCAACAAATATCATGGAGTCATAAAATCCGACAATTCAAACTTACTTCTTCGAATGTTCCTTCCATGCCCTTGTATTGAAGAAGCGTTATGGAACGCATGAGATCTCCAACTAGAATAAAATCGCCTTTGTATTTCAAAAACAATGAAAGAATAGTATTGAAATATGAGCATTCAACACGAAGTTCCTTCTCTGATGTCCATTCAAACAAACGAATCTGAAATAAATGAGTAATTCTAGTGGTTAAGCAAACTTAAGTACAAACATACCCCATCCAAACCAAACCTTCAAGTTAAAAAGTCGAGATTATTTACCGTGCTATTAATACCAGCCAAGATTTTTCCATGAAATCCTGCAAGACAATAACACGCACCCCTCACTTCCTTTTCAGCAATTTGTTGAAGTTTTCCATCAACATATTGAAAAATGACGATTCTCCCTTGTTTGGGTTCACTCTCATCCGGGACAACCATCGCAGTACCAACAACATAATACTGGTTCGGGTCTTCTCCAAGTTTACAGGAAACAATGCTGATAGCATATTCATTTTGCATAAATTGGTGAGCATGAAGAACTTCAAATGTATGCTGGTCTACAATGAGCAAGTTATGAACTTCGATATCTTGCCCACACTCCAATGGGGTGCTTGGTACGGACGCAGAAGATGGTCCGGAAGTTGACGGCCTAATCATCGTTCCAACAGACGAAGAACAACTGACGCTAGCAGCCAATGTACTGGCACTTGGCTTCATTGGGGTGAGTCCTGAACTTTCCATCACATCAATTCGCATGGTATAGGAAACAATTATCGTCGAAAGATGCAAGAAGAATAGATCTCGGAATAATTTCTGCAACAAAAAAATTAGTATAATTGTGCCACAGGTTATAGTTATTGTAATTAATAAAAGTAACAGTGAGTGAACTGTACCCACCCCCTTTCATAGCCTCCTTTGTAACAATTTCCAAGCTTGGTACATTCAATATTAAAGCTGAGACGTCAGTCCACAAACCAACAGCGACAAAGTGAGCCTTCCCTTGACCAAGTGGAGTGATATCTAGACAGGCTACTTCATTTTCCATCATTTTGTCACCGAGCAAAGCTAGACTACTTTTGCCAATTTCCAAGTAATACAGTTCTGAACCAGCAGCACAAACTATTTGACTTGTATTTCCTGCTACGACGCTGATTCCTTTTCCTGACGGAGTTTTCCATTCCCTAAAAGTGACAATAATTATAAGGATTTGCACTTGTACACAGCTCAAGTGTTCAGTGACAACTTCAAAAAATAACTACAAATACTACAAAATACTTACGTCAATAATGTCTTTGATGACGCATCTACAAGCCTGATCCCAGATGATGTCACTTGTACCATTTGACCATTATTTACATTTGAAGCCCAGAGAGTTTGACTATCTTGAAGGAATCCATCCAAGTCTGTTTCCTCAACTTCGTCACCACACAAGTACAGGAATCGGGTGTCTCCAATACAAGATACTACTAGCATGTTGTCATACATGCTATCTCCTCCAACTTTCAGTGACCATAAACCCTTAATTCCAGTAAGATCAATTGTAGCGTGTTCTTGGATGCCAATACCATTCCTGATGATACGAAGGGAACCTTCCTTATAACCACCTTTGGAGTACGAAATTCATAATGAGCACATTTAAATACCTATAAATTAAAAATAGCTTAACATTCTTTTGTTTCATCAAAACAAATTACTTACCGGAACATGTAATCAACTGTCCTTGTCCTTGTTTGTCCATGTCTACAACAACCATATCAATGATGGGGGCCAAGTTTGTAAAAGTTTCCATTATATTAACATAGCTTCCTTGATCATCAGGTCCAGTGTTCAGTCTAATTAGCTGCGAGTCGCCAAGTCTGGAACCCACAAATACTACTCCGTTGTCCAAATATGTTAGGCATTCTGGGGTGCTGATAACGCCTGCCAAAGGATAACGATACATTAAATTATTATGGGTTGAGATTAGACAATCATGACGCTTTTTAAATGATATAAACATATACGTTACCTAGAACTTCAAACTTGATATCCTTCACGACAGGTCCCTCTGGTCTTTCCTCTCTTTCCAGAAAGAGCATGTACAAATGACCAATCAAGTCCCCAAGCAAATACCTATTCCCGGCAGGGTCTACTCTTGCGTAGCACATAATTGTGCTTTGCTACATAAACAGAGATCAGATTATCATACCGGACATTAACATTTTTTATAGATATGCATACAGGGGTTGTATCAATAATTTTAAGAGTTACTCAGAGTCAACTATTAAATGAATGGCTCTCTACTTTTCGACAAATATGTAGCAGCCAAATATGACATAGATGAACAAGTCTTTCAAGAGTTTACTCCGTCCTTTTAATGAACATGCCATTTAACGTGAACTTTAGCACATTATTACCCCATACCAAATCCTTCACTTGAAATAAAGGGAATTTGTACAATAATTGGGTCACTAGTTGCTCTTATTGCCATTGGAATTTCTTGTACATCCTAAGAAATCGAGCCCTCAAGCCATTCATACATTTAAAGTACAAGCTCACAAAACATTTGGTTAATTTGGTACACCCCTCATATATTGAATAATTCAATTAACATACCTTCATAGCTGCTGGTGCAACAGCAAGAAAATTTGTACCATTATGATACAGTATTGATTCTTGACCGATTACAACCGCACCTCCAAGAGGTTGTGGTACTGGTATGACCATAGACGAATGGCTTTCCACATTTTCTTGCTTCCACGGAGTTTTAGTAAAATCTTTGTCCTTGAGAGAAATTTCTTTGGCTCGAACATGACGACCTCCGGCATCCTCATGAATCAAGATTATTGTTGGGTTTGTGCAACCATATAAAAAATCGATGTCTTGAATCAAAGGTTCTTCCAATCTAAATATATAAAATTGAAACTTAAAAGTTAACACAAGACATCCCCTCTCCCAGTACCAAAAAAATTACAATTGAATAGATGAATGAACATTATGTGTACCTGATGTTATATGCCTTTAGTTCAGAATTATTTTTTTCCAGCGGGATAATTTTAAATAAACCTTCGTATAATTTTAAACCAATCACTCTGGCTTCAGGATCTATAACTCCAATTATACCCGTTTCAGACGGTTTCCCTATTCTATCGCCAACATTACCGTGAGCCACCGTAACTATATCCAAATTTTCTCCCTGTCCTTGACAATCCAAAATCATGGCATTGTAGCGAGCTGTTACAATGAATAGCCGATCTTTCTCATCTCCCTGTAAATTGAATTCAATTGCAATATAACCGTACAACAAAACATTCTTGCAATCTCTTTGAGCAGAATTTTAAAGATTTTTACCGGGTGTCGAAAAAGCTTGAGTACTGCAATTTTCCCATAAATTCCAACTTCTTTCAGCGGTCTTAATCCTTCTGGAGTGACAAGATACAACTCTAATCTTGTATTTTTAGCAAGAATCAAATTAAGGTCCTTGGAAGAAGTAAAATAGCCTGTAAAATTCAAAGCCTGTGTCAATAAGTATTTCCCAAAATAACAAGCGTTGATTTTTTGATTTCACAATAGAACAAACCGGTTGCACAAGCTGTAACCGCTGTTGGCTTATGCGCCGTCACGACGTAATGATGCGCAGGGGTTGACATTTTGGTTTTTAATTATTGTGTCCAGTGAAACTAACGAATCAATCTCACTAATTCCGTCCAATACGACACTCAGAGGAATGAAACCGTGCAAACTTTCTGTATTCTCACTTTTGGAAGTAACACAAATCAGATTTTAGCAACTAGCTGTGTATCCTTATTACTTGCTTCAAACGTCCAGGTTTAACAAGCTAAAAAACAAAATGGTTAGATTAATTAAAGCACAACAACAATGTTGAGTACACCACGTAAATCATTGCCTACTCAAACACTGACTTCTTTGACTAACTTGCGTTGCATCATGCGATAATAGTGATTTGTGTAATTTAGTGAATGAGTAATGTTGAACGTTTGTTGATTTTTAACTAACTTTTACTTACTGAACTGGCATGGCATGCAACTTAAAGTTAAAATGAGTGATGTGAAGATGAACGTACATTAAAATCGGGTGCTGCTGAAAAAACAAAATTACTAAATATATCGAAAACAATAAAAATTATTTTGAAACGCAGGTAAATTATTGGGTAAAAGAAACAATGCGCATTGCCATTTTAACTAGGATTTTTGTATCGGTTTACTCAACAAGAGAGACTATTTTTTAAGCAACTGCATCTGGGGATTGATGCGTAAACCGCATAAGATCTCCACTCTATGGTTCCCTGATTTCATTCTTTGTTTCTGTTTGGTACACGTTTTTTGTGTATTTACGGTAGAAGATTTCTTCTAGAGGTTACGCAAACGCAAGGAACGAAAGGTGGAAATGTTTTTATGAATTTTAACTTATTTATATTTATTTCTTGTATTTATCAGGAATTAAGTGCTAATTGCTGATGGGATGAATAATAATATAATAAACCAAAAGCAATGTTTTATCGACTTTATTGAAATCAGAATATAATTACAAATTACGATATGGTGTAAATACTATAAAAAAAAATTAAGATACATGATACATTTCCAAACCAGTGTGAAATTTACAGAACTGATAGTACATACCTTACTTATTTTATTATTTGGTTCTCCGGCCTATCATTTTAAAAATTTCGGAGAAGCGGAAGAAAAACATTTGGAAGGTTTTGCAGGTGATAAATCCATTGGAGTTTTTTTTGAATTACGTTCCTGGAAATCTACAGTTTAGCAATACATATGATATAATTATAACTAATATACAACTGCCTCCAAGCTGTTAATAATGGAAGATTTTGCGACATAACGGAAGAGCGAAATGCACATTTTAAAAAGTGTAGAACGGTCATTGGTTACATCTATGGCATTATTATAGCATAAATGTTTCTAACCACACGGGCAAAATGATGTAAACCATAATATACAAAGTCGATAAAATTAGGGATACAACTTTCAAAGACAAAAATATACGTTATACGTTAGTAGTAGTATCATAGTATACAATAAGAGTACATCAACTTATTAAAATATTACACATAACACACAATTATTTTCACACTTCAATTCAGATCATTCCATTGATGTTAGCAGTTAGCAGAATCTACTTGAAGTCACGAAGTCTCGTGAAAAATAAAACTCCAATGCCAAAATTAACGCCATTCTGGTTTCTTTGACTTCGACACAGCGGATTGCGATCCAGTTTTTACTCTTGGTGGCTGAACGCGATTTTGTCTGACGCTTGTTGCCCGACTAGTAGCGATGACACGAACTTCTTTTGCAAACTCTTTAAACCCACGGATTTTGTTTGCATCAACAACGCCTCTGTACACCACGTCCACTTCCATTTTCTAGTGTCAACGAACAAAACATTTCGTTCGCCAAAAATAAAATAAACCAATTGTTGTACATTATTATGAAATTGAAATGCAGATACCCATATTGTTTTGTTAGTAGTGATACAATTTTAGAACTTACCGTGCCATCAGGATTAAAAAATTCTACTCGTTCAAGTGTCTGCGCTGAGGTATTTTCTGCTATTCGGCGCTGCAAAATGGGAGATCCGCTTTGTGAATATACGACTTCACCTGGTTTAGCAAGACGAGGGGCTTTATTTGTAGAGAGACCTTTAGTAGTGTGCGTTCCAAACTGAAAGATTCCACCTGTGCCTTGATTTTTCGGTGTCGCATATTTTGCCTGGATGCAAGATTAGAAAAAGTAGAACTTGTAAAACTGACAGGCTTCAATTAATCGATTGCGGTTTAAAAGTTAGGAACTAGTGAATAAATACCATTTTTGCTGGACTAGGAAATCTTTGATTATTTCCTGATAACGGAATGCCCATATTCTCCATTTCTTCTTCAGATTCCTCGAAAATAGGTTCTTGGACATGAATTGAAGGAGGAAAGTTATGCGGTGTTGGTATAGTCATTAACTTTGCGATAAAATCTTCGAATGTTTGTGGGACGTCAAGCTGTAGGATAATGTAAATATACCCACCATAAATTCCCTAAAATTTAGCCAAACTGCTTTCCGATCTTGTCAATCGAGCCTAACATACTTTATAACCTAAAGATAAATTGAAAACGTACCGCTCTGATAGCATCTGATACTTTTCCATTATGACCACTTGGATGAAGATTTCGCATTAGCCTAAGTGACGTCTGACAGGCTGACTTTATTTCCTCAAGGTCGAAATACATATGTAAAAGTTCTTTTCGTGCTGTGAATAAATTATAAAACAAAAAATAGACTTATTGTACAAATCATGTATAAATAACACTTCTGGACAACTCAACTTACCGTCCAACTCAAACTTTCGATGTTGTTTCCAATTAGTCACATAAGTTATACTTCCACCCCCCTTCCCTTTCTGCACTTTTAATTCCTCCACAAGGTCTGGCAGATCTTCCCAGGACTTCCAACAGTGATTATCCTCGTTCACTTTGTTATCTTGATGAACATAATCTTGAGTAAACGGTTCAGACTCGATTGGGGTTGTGGGATGCGATTTATCGGTTTCAACATCCTCTGAATCCACATTGGAAGCTGGGGTTTCTGAATAGTTGTCTTCAGTGTCACTGGTGGTTGCCTCTTCTTGTGGTTGTTTAGCAGTCCTTCCTCTACTCAAACCAGTCTTCCCCTTTTTGGTTACCTTTTTCTTCGGCATCTTTCCAATCAATAATTATTAAATTACTTACACTGAGAAGTATTTTCCACGATTTGAATTGAATCAGTTGTTTGTTTATATATGGAATATCGATAATACAACAAGAGCAAAAAGCAAAACAATCAGAAAATGAATACAGCCAACAAATATGCACTCTGCTGCTGCTGCTGCTTTGGCGGTTGGTCTGGCATTTCTCGCTCCATCCATTCACCCTCACATCAACCGAACAACAACATACATATACATGTCTTTGTCTTTTCTGCAATGATGCAAGTTGCATCATGCAACATGTGAAAGTAAAAGATTCTCCAGTAGAAGCAAGCAAAGCGTGTCCGGAATACGGATTACAATGTATGATTTTTGTTGATGGGATTACGGATTATCTTGCATAATGTTTAATTTGTTTGAGATTAGGGATTGTAATCCGAATCCACGTTTGGGATTAATCCAGTATTATTCCAATCTCTGGATATAGCCCATAATCAATAATGGCGAATCCACCTATATACAAATATAGTGCAGTTGGTGCATTATGGATTTAGGGACAT
>JAHZNC010005147.1:0-14223 GCA_027744095.1 Zhuqinia jingwanae | reverse complement strand
TAGAGCCTTTCATGTCCTGTCTACCTTCTTGGGTAAACGAGACTTTTTGGCTAATTTGGATTAAATTAACTTGATTATCATTTCACTTTTTTTTATGCTGATTGTGCTAATTTAAAATTAGCCTGGTCTAGTTCATCCTTTGTACAAAAAAACAAAACAAATCATCATTTGTTTTTTTTTGTACAAAATGGAAAATCCTTCAATTCGCCATATAAAATATACATACAACAGCATTATATTATATCATATATAATCCGTATAAGCTCCCACACTTTTTTTTAGCTTTTCAAAGATGCAGACGCAACTTTAGACAAATAGTTGATTTGGTTAAATTAGTTGTGTTATAATTCAATTTTATTAGCTTGCCACCAGCAAATTACTAAACACGTGAAATAAGACGTTGCAACGCTGTCATAATTAATAAGCGAGAGAGAGAGAAAAAACAATTAGAAATAGATTTAAAATTACATCAGATATCCTTTTACGGAAGTTCCCTCATATCCCGAGACACGATCATCATGAACAACAAGAGGAGCTCTGTTTTTTTATCAGTATTATTATTATTACGTAACAAAAAAAAGCCTTTAATCATTGTCAACTATTGACACTTGTGCAAAACATGTAATGCAAATGCAATACTTTTTTTCCCTTTGTTTCTTTGTATACCTACCTAGATTCTTCTGACGTTGTTTTTCAACTACATTCATTGAAAAAAAATACTTGTCCTCCCTCTCATGCTCCTCGTTTCAAGAGCACAACGAACGGTGGCGGCGACATGTATTGCATGTTAACTTTTTCGTTCATTATTAATTATAATCCTGTTGCCAATTTGATTTATTTTGGGTTTTTTTTAAAGAAGCTAAATGTTGCGATATCATTTTTTTTTGCATGTCACTACACTTTTATAAAAATAGTTTGCAATTATATTAGCTTTAGCGCGTTTTGAACGTCGTCGTCGTTGTTATTCGCACATCAACAAATTAATTGCCCCGTTTACACTCTCTGACTAATAATAATAATCAAGATAAAACATGAGTACAGATAACAGAGACAAACGACACAAACTAAAATATACATATTATGCAGAGCCTCACAAAAAAAATGTATTTAAAGACAAGTTTTTGTGTACTCAAAGAAATTCAATCAAAAATGGTGTGGTGGTGGTGGTGGTGGTAGCACCCAGTTATTTACGGTTGATTCATATAGTAGCAGTAGTAGTAGTAGCAAGAGCAAGTGCAGTTCGCATTACAAAATCGTTTAAATGAGGGGCGTGTGTCTCTTCTGATGATTTGATGTATATGCAATATGTTCATTGGCATATGCTCATTGCTTATTCACCCGGTGGTGGTGGTAGTGGTACTTATAAACATGACTTTTATAAAACATATCATCATTCTATAATAACAATAATAATGGTATCCAATCTATTGTTTACCAAATTATACCGTATATATATATATATATATATATATATGCATCATATTATACGGTATATATTATAAAATAATAGTAATAAGTTTATAGGTACGTGCATAAATCAATACACACAAAATTACGATAATTCTCATCATCATTATCATCACTAGGCAATGGCAACAATGAGCCAAGTTGAAAATGTTGTTTTGTTGTTGCTTCTGCATCAAAATCATCTCTGATATTTTAGTTTATGGAGTAGCCATATAACATTGTTTTTATTATTGCATTTATCAAGGGAATCGGAATATATTGGGAATGGAGAAAAATTGAAATTTTGAGCACGTCCTCCCAGAACAAGAACATGCATTATTAGCATTATCATTACCATCATCGTCACCATCATAATAATCATCATCGTAACATTTACCTTGTTCATTGTCGAATATGTAGTTTAGTAGTAGTAGTAGTACATACATAGGTAATATAACAAATGGCAAGAGAACACTGTTATTTATTTATCATCAGTCGCATCGAAACGAAGAAAAAACAACAAGATAGATGATGATGTTGATATGAGAGTTATATTTTGAGACAATCTAATTATGCAATAATGTGTAGTAGTCACATTGACTAGGTATATAACATCAGCAGCAACACAAAAAGATCAATAGCCAATTACACCGACCATTTGCGCTAAAGGAAACTGTCTAAAAAAAAATCCAATAAATTCGGAGTGAATCAAAATTTTACAAGTACATGTCACTTTCATCATCTTGTGAAATTTAATGTGAATTCAAAGATGAGTCAGAGAAGAAAAAAGGCAGGTATTTATACGGTGAACCATCCAAATTCAGTCAGGTTGCAGGACCATTTGCGTCTACAAAGTTGGTTAACTTACTTTTATTATAATTAAGCTTTTTAGACGTTTCATATTGCAATTTATGACATAAGAGCCGTGCTAGCATTAAGAATTATGCGGCGAATACTAAAATATTATTATGGATGTTGTAAAAAAATGGAAGTACACACCGATGATGATAAATATTAGCAACTTGTATCTCTCTGTCGCCATAAATTTACTTTGAGCGAACATTGCAAAAAAAAATCTAAAATTTGCAACATTACTTGCATGGGACTACATGTAAAGCACTCTTCGATTTCTAAATAAGAAAAGATATTTAAATGTGCAGTGAAGGAACTATGACATGCCGCGTAGCATTTTTTGTATAAGCTGTTCTAGGTATATTACAATAACGTTATGTGTTGTTGTTGTTGTGCGAGAAGATGAATATGACCGAGAAGCAGACAAAATTAGATTGGTTGTTGTTTCGTTATTATTGCTAGGTACGGGTATGTTAAGTACAAACGGAGAAGAAGTAAAAAAAACATATTATATACCTACACGACTCCATAGCATTGAAATCATAAGGCGTATTTTTTTTACGAGGTTCGCTCCTATTTTTACAAATCGCAAACACAAACTAACCGAGACGAGACACTAACGAAAAAAGCAGGGAACATTCCGGCGTGAAAGATGTGTATAGAATGTGAATGTGTGTACTGCATATGAACACACACCAAATGCATAACAATACAAAACTAGCATGTATATTTATTTATATATAGCAAGAGAATTATTTTAAAGAGATGCAATATTAGCAACTTAAGTGCGACGAGAAAAAGAAGCAGTAGTCGCAGCAGCGTGGTAATAGCAATAATACATTTTTCTTTTACTTTCCTGTCTCGTTCTTCGATGATGTGGCCTGCGCTGCCTTCAATCCTTTATTTTTCTTCTTTTCCGTTTCTTTTTGCTCTTGTGTTGTTGCGTTGTTATATATGTGAGTGAATTTTCGGCTTGTGTGTCGTCCCGTATTTTAGACAGCACCCTCTCTCTCTCTCTTTCTATTTTCCCCCTTCTTCTCTCTTTCCACACCATTCAGTTTTATTGGCATCTGTCTATCAGAATAAAGTAATTGGCAGGATTTGTCCCAATTCTACGTGCGCCCATACACACAAATTGTGGACTAAAAGCATGATCACGATTTCTTGACTTATATGGTGTATAGTACATAATGCATCTATACACTTAGATAACAATGTGATTTGTATTTTAGATGTATGCTTCATTTCATTGCAATGACCATTCCCAACACAGAGCTTGAAGCCTCCATTGTCCACAAGACCATGACCACCCGTCTCTCTCTCTCTCTCTACACTTTCTTTTCTACAACTTCCTCAGTTGCAGTTCCGTTGTACTAAGTGTCATCGTCATCATTCTTCTTCGTCTCCTTCTCGTGCAATTTTCACTGTGACACTAAATGTTATCATGATGTTGCAAAATAGGGGACTACAAAACATGTACAAAGTTACTAGACCAGGACCAGGTCCATTTACAATCACGTCATTCTCTCTACACAACTTCTACTACCTTGCCAAAAAAATAATAAAAAGATGCTGATGATGACGAATAGTGTGTATACATTTAGAAAGGAACACAACAAAATTGTGTGCATGCATTCAACTTGGTGCAAAAATAAACACATCATATACAGAGCCAACCAGCAACATTCCATTTCAATTTTACGGTTAGATACTTTACGTGATTATGCATAGGTATTATTATGTTAGTGAGCATATTTGTTACATCCACACTTGGTTTAAAGTGTAAGTCTTTTTGGACAAATATTTTGCTGCCAGAGAGAGTAGCAATACTTGCTACACGGCAAAGAGCATTTTCGGGCAACACTGGAAAAATAAGAAATAGAAATAACAGGAGAACTTGAGTGCCGAATGATGATGAGCTAAATTGGAAGCACACTCTTGTCTGAAAGAAGAAGAAAAAAGTTTAACATTTACCTTTTCTTTCTTTCTTTCTTTCTTTATCTCCTTCAGAAAACGAGAATATATTAAACTATCTAGAATGCTGGGAATGAAAAAGCAACACGAAAATGCAGAAAAAAATTATATGGTCCCGTCGCGTTGTGATTGGGATTCTGATGATGAAGCTTGTAGTTAGAAGTAGTAGTCAACTCTTTTCTACTTCTGCTCTGCTGATTCTTGCCATTCATGTCCCTATCACCAATCTTCTCACACCAGCCCGTCCATTTTCTCCGCCTGCACTTATTGAAAAGGGGAAAATGGGGAGTGAGATGTGCTGTATCAGAATTCAGAAGACTTGGCAAAAGGAAACGTTACAACGAAAACCAGATAACCTTTTTTTTCTCCTTCGTTCTGGTCAGCATTAACTTACTTGAGGTCTAGTCTTTTCCCGGATGTCCTTCATGTCATGCGGTGCGTATACCTAGTTACACAGGCCTAGTCAAGTAGCCAATACAAATGCAAGACGGAGAAATGATGGCGCGCTATCGGTCGTGTCACCTTGTGTTGGAGATGACAATGAAAGAATTCGTGATTATTATTCTTTCTTTTCTTCTTCTTCTTCTTCTTCTTCTGTCATATCTTTCGACTCATGGCTGTGAGGCAATCATATGCACGTACATCTTCGTTTTCCTCATCAGTGTCTCCGTCTCAGAAAACCATAATTATGAAGGTACTTGTACTTTTACAGGCGAATAAAAATAAAAACGCATCTCACTCAGCCCTGCACAATTTTTCATTTAACACACACACACACCAAAATATACGACCCATTATATTATAAATAAATGAACATGTATATAAATAAGCTAGATAAAAAAGATGAGCGGCTAATGTGAATTACACGTTCCCATTTCCTTCCTTCATCCTTGCTGTATGTATGTATGTATACTATAAGGGGGTAATAATATTATGTACATACACCTAATACACTGTTAATACTTGTTACAGTAGTAGCAACAAGGAAAATTAAAGAGTCCACCACTTAATTACCTGTGTGTTCTTTTCTTTTAGCACTACCGCCAGCAGTCTAGTAATGCAGTTTTATGAGTCTCTCAAAGGACACACAGTTAATTAGACAAAGAAAGATTTCATTATCATCCTCAATGATACAAAAAAAAAATCTTTTGTTTGACGTTTTTTTATACTGCTCTAACTGCTACTGTACAAGTTCACAAAAGGAATACAAAGTTGCATACCTACGTTGACCTGGGTTGTCATGATGTGTGTGTGTGTGTGGACAAGAATAAAATATGAGGAAATTACAGATATTGCACATTATTAACCTTTTTTTTTGCTATGATGTGCAAAGAATGTGTGACTTGTGATGAGATTGAGTTTTTATCTCTCTCTCTCTCTCTCTCTCTCTCTCTCTCTCTCTCTATCTATCGATCGATCTATCTACCTCTGCAGGTCCTTCTTCTGATGAACTGAATTTATTTATACTGATATCTTATTTATTTATTTTAGTTTTTTAAGGTGTGGTGATGATGATATTGAGTTACAAATAGAGTTATAAATAGTTTCTTTGTATTTTACATAGAAAATAGATTGTTTGCAATTGCCATAGTGAGGGCATCAAATGAAATTTATGGGTGGAATTAAAGTTATTTTTTTGTACTTGTATAGGCATAGATGTATATAAGTACATATGTACATAGGTAGGTATATTGGTTTGCCTTTTAAAAGGAAGGAATGTGATTACTTTACTGCGACAAAAATGTGTTCATATAGTATTGAATAATTGTTTACGGAATTCATTTGACATTAGTATTTGACAACACGGTGATGGTGGTGGTGGCGCTATACAACACATAATTGAGCTGTCCCTTGGGGCCATATGTAAAAAAAAAGAAACTATTTTTGGTGTTTGTTTTTAGTCCACTTACTTGTCTTACTGTTAAAAAAAGGGATGAAGAGGTGCAAAGATATTTTGTGCTGATTGACACAAGTTTATTAGTTCAAATAGAAGAGTTGGCAAGGGCAATAATATGCTTCTTGTTATATTAAGTATGGCTATAAAATTGTACTAGTAAAAACATTGGAATTTGTAGTTTCAAGTGTACTATTTAATTTGTTGTAAAGATAATTGTGGTATTTGTATGTATGAAAAATTAAAGCAGCAGTAGTAGTAGTAGCCATCCTTGAATAAAAATATGAGTTATATGCGTCCTCTGATGATTAGGGCTTATGAATAAATCTAAACGTTGAGCTGTAAAGTTTGCTATTTTCCTGTAATCTTCTGGTTGTTCTAATAAACAATTTATTTTATAAAAAAAATTATGTATATATTATTATTCAACTGTTCAACTAGTATATACCTATTTGAACTTGTGGACTGTGGACTGTAGGCTTTTGTCCTAACTCTAAAGATCAACATGAAAATTTGCACCATATAGGCGCAGGTGTGTTTGTAATCATTGAGTCCCTATTTTTCCATTTCCTGAAACTTGTGTTTGTGAGGTTGTGTCAAGTACTCACATATTTATGAAATGATAGGAGGAAAGGTGAAGGAGGTGAAGTGAGGGGGACTTGAGACTGAGACCACTTGTCTCTTCTGCTAAGCTTGAAGAGTGCTTGAGTCGTCGCTCCGTGAAATTGGTTTGCTTCTTCTGCGCAGAGAGAGATACAATATGTATACATGGTACCTACCCACTTTCTACTTCTCGTTCTACCCAGTCGACCAAAAATGAAACAAAATTAAAGTGTGTGTGTGCGTGCGAATGTAACGTAATTCATTATACTATATAATATGCTCGCATACGCTTATCTACATCTGCATAGGTATCCATCCCTTTCCCACATCCATTCACGTCACACCGTAAATTGTGAAATGTAACTCTTTTCACAATTACTGTTGAAACTTGACAAGGAGCAACTTGACTTGATCCAATCTTCTTTAAAGTTTAACCACACCGCAACTTTCTCAGAAATATTATCACGAGTATAATTATAAAAGGTATGTACATAAATATTCAGTGCAAACACACACACACACACATCATAATGTCTGCGGAAATGTTTAGTCCAGGAAGATTTTTATGGACCGCAAGCAGGGCAACGTCCTTATCTGATTCCTCTTGTCTGACATTTGTATGCCATGTCATCATAACCATCATATAGATATATTAGGTATGTATGATGTTCAATTTAGAACGGAGGAATTTTGCTCTGTAAGTGTGTGCTATCTCTCTCCTCCATACTTTTTTTTTTGCTCCCTCTGTCTCTACCTACTTACTACCTGCATTCCAAAAAGTACCATACATATTATTACTAGGTTGTAGTGTTGTACACGACAAAATTTGCAACATGGGCGTTACACGACGTTGCTTGTAGTTAAATAGTAGCCATGTGTGCTGGCTAAGATATGATGACAGCAATGATGGCGACAACTATCACGCTCACGTCACCCGAACGTGCAATGACTACAACTTTTATTTATTTATTATGACCACCACCACCGTCTTCTCTGTAGCAAAGAGAGTAGTAACCTCTTATTATTAGTTTTTTTTTTGCTCCAGTGATAAATAACTGATTGTGTGATTGTTGTGAGGACGGTTGCATTATTATACCGTATACAGTGGGCAATGATTATTATACCTATAAACTACAAAAAAAAAACAGTCGGGTTACATTTATTTAGGGGCACACACATGACAAAAGCAGAAGGATACATTGTTTTTGCTATTATGCCATCCAAACAAAACAAAAAATGTTTGTTTGGGATTGTTCATTGTGTTTATATGACTTTATATGTTGGTTAGTTAGTAAATATTTTCTTATTGTTATCATGTCTGATGATTTTTTGCTGCGTTACAACTTATTTTTTTTAAATAATGTATAATAATAATAATAATAATATGCTCATCTTGCTAGTTGCCACATCGGGATCATCACAGTACATACCAAACGTGCATGTTTTTTCTGTCCTGAACATCACCGTCGTGACCGAATGAACACTTGTAAAAAGTGAACTGAACACGTACACAAAAAGTTTTTAAATTAGGAAATGCTTGTACATGTTGCATACCCACAAGAGTAGACAAGACAAGATGCTATCAAAATAATAATAAATGAAAACATATATAATGGAACAACAAAAAATACTAAAAAAAAAGAGTATATAGTGCACTCTGCATATTATCTCATATCGAGTCACAATAACTTTGTGTGAAATATATATTATTTCTTTAAATTTATGAAGAAGGAATTAAAGACACGCATGTTCATTACATAAATCCAGGAGTCCTCCTCCAGCTGTTAATTAGACGCTTTATGTATGCAACAAAATTTAGGGCATGTTCGCCGAGCAAAAGAGTAAAAGTATAAACATGTCGTATATAGAAGTAAAATGTTGCCCAATCAATTTCCAATCACTCATTCATTAACTGACAATCAGATTATGAGGTTCATTCACACTTTCGTTCATTCATTCACTCGTTTTGATAAAAGCTATGTAACAGGTGGTGTCAAGTTTGCCCAGGTGATATTTTATGGGACAGGTAAGTTAACACTCACAATAGTCACAATGCCTATTATTGTGGTGTGTCTGTCTGTCTGTGTTCTATATGCACCATCTTTGTCGAGCAGAGCGCACATCTTTAGACTACTAATAACGTCAGTCGTCTTATTTACGTGTTATACAAACATTATATAATAATAATAATAGTCATGTCGTTGAACGACTAAACATTCAACAATGTTGAACAGTGACTTGATTTGCTCAAGTCATTCAAATCATTTGGTAGGACGGGATGCAAACAAACAAAATAAATTAAAAAAAAAAAAGTAAATGAAGTGAGCCAATTTTATGAAATCCTAGGGGATATTCACACATGCGTAGTAGTACGATAAATTAGTGAGCAACTGTAACTGTATTTTTTTGCATCGTAGCAAACAATGCAATCGACAGAACAATTAGTCGAGTAAAATAAATTATTAGAGAAGGGCATATAACAGTGATTGTAAAAAACGTGGTGTTTTATATAAAACCAAACCTTATCAGAGAAATAGAGGCCCCTGCAAAAAGAGCACAAGGGATGCCATAATATTATTTTCATTATCAACGTCACATATAAATACAAACGCAGAAGAGAAATGATATATGTTGCATGAATGAATGTATATATATGCAAATTCTGATGAGGGTGAACACGGTCAAAAAATTATAATACCAAATAATAAAAGTCATTTTTATTACATGATACAGACAGAATAAAAAAAACAAATGATGAGGAAAAACATCTCATCTCAATTTGCGTATAGATATTTTTGCAAGTAGGCATCGACAATGTTGACTGTAATAAAATAAGCGAACAGGGATGGATGGAACAGATAATACGTATACGGTTTGATATATCTACCTACAATATAAAAAATATCATTATATTGATTATCCCTTTTCAAAGCGTGCTAATGTTTCATGCATTTATTTGCATTGCTATTTATATTCTAGCTTTTTTTGCTCGAGCGTCAAGTTGATGCTGTATTTACTTTGATAATTGTTGCGAAAAGGGTAACTTGTGATGTATGTAGTATGCACGAGTCATAGAGTTTAGCTTGGTGGACAGACAATGGAGATTCTAAACCATGGGTGGACCCATAACCAGGCGTCTGGAAGGGACAATCGCCTGCTTCGGATTTGGGCTCCGCTGTGTGACCCTTTAGAGTCTCTCATCCGCGTCAGTGGTAGGTTTTTTGGAAGCATAAAGGTTTTTGACCACCTCAATCTCCATCGTAGTCGTCCCCTTCTGACTAGCCCTAAGTCTTCAGAACCATTCCAACTTTCGAAAAAAATTAATGAACGAAAAAATGCAAGAAAATATATTTTTATTGATGCGAAATTAAACTCTACAACTCTTAGACTTACAACATACATTTTTAGGTTACTCTTGCAAAATTTTTTAACACAACAACAAGTAAACACACAGAGCTAGAGTGCAAATGGCAATGTAATGCATATGGTAATGCAGCTCTAGCAAACATGGCACTTTAGCAAATTTATATGTACAAAATGTACATACACACGTATTATGTTTTAATCAAAATAAAGTATGAATTTCGGGTTTTATTAGGAAACTTCACATCATGTTGCATATGTGGATAAAAGCAGAACGCATAATAATCTCTGGCTGCTGGATAGCCATCATCATAACACATCAATGAAGAATGAATTTGAAATCAAAGAAAATGAGAACTGCAAGAAAAGCCAATTTCTATTACTTCAGCACATTACTTTTATTTGTCGCATATTCTATTTTCAACAATGATGGTATTGATGATATCATATAGTGGGTAAGATCATAATAAGATAAGTATAAACATAAAGCAGTTTTCTACACCGACAGGCTTTTTATATGGGCGAACATTTTTTTTTGTTTTCGGCTTCGGCAAAAGCTTTGTTTGTAATAACAAAGCAATAAAATGGTAAATGGCAATGATTGGTGGTGGCTGGGATGTGATGTTATCGTGTGCGGTACATTATGGTGGTATGGTAGTCAAGAAAGTTTTATTACATATAGTTAACCGAGCTACGCGTAGTGAGATAGATAGCGAGAAAGAGACAGGAATGTTTTTTTTTTACAGATGAACAGTTTTCTACCCTATTTTTATTGCAATGCTGAGCCAAGTCAGAGCATCAGCTCTCACACACCACATAAACATCAGCAGAGTTTTTTTTATAGCTACAATGATTATAGCTGGCATTGCTGCTTTTAACAATAGACCGGTTGATCAGTGACCGACTGACTAAAATGCAATAACGGCAAACACATTTCGTCCAGGTGTAGATAAAATCATAGATGTGAAATATTTTTTTTAGCAACAATAATATCTTGTCTATTTCGTTGACTACACTTGATTTGCCCGTTGTTCTATAAAAAAACAAGTTATGATTTGAGAGATGGCGGTGAGGATAAAACATTTTATTTTTGCAAGCCATAATTAGGTATTGAGTTTGATGTGTTTATGTAGGCATTTATATTTAAACATATAGACCTATATCACTAGTACAAACGCATGTGGTTATGTCATCATAGTAGTTGTTGTGTTGTGTGTGTTTGTGTGGGGAGGGGAAATGGGAATCCTTCTGTGACATTGGTGACTTGAGTAATGATAACAATGACAAGGCTTACCTTTACGAGCTTCCTGAGAGTGTAATAAAATTGTCACAGATTTTTGCCGTTGTTTTTTTGTTATCATTTTTAGATACTTTTTAATGGGTAGGGGTTAACCTGCCTTTTAGTCAAACGACATTCAGTTTCAAAATAGGGCATAGCCCATTAACTTTACACTCAAATAACATGCATAATAGTAATCACATTCCTCTCCATGTTGTCTTTTATGAGGGAACATTTCATGTCCTTTGTTTCCTGGTTTAGCTACTAGACTCTTCTTTACCTTTAGATGGTAATGATGATGAGGAAGGAAATGAGAATATATAGTGCAAAATGTCAAGTGACAGGTAGAGTAGCTTGGTGGTTTCGTGAGTAGAATAGATTTTGGCAGGTTTACTTAAATACACTATCTCTCTCTACAATCTCTGTGCTACTCTCTGGCGTATCATCATATCCTAGGCCTCACGTTGTTGATTACCTTTCCTGATAGTAAATGATGATGGTCTTTGATGATGACATTTCATAATATACATAAGACACGATTTTGATGTATGATATCGTGATGATTGATGATCAAATGAAAACCAAGTCCAAGATCACACGGAGTAAGTGATAGGCATTATTTCATGTTTCTGCTTGTAAGCAATCACTTATTTTGGAAGTTACTGAACGGGAAGTGACCTTTCGTATCCTTCCACCAGGACTTCTAGACCCACGTGCCTAAGTACTTGTCAATAATATATGCAATGTGTAAAGTTTGTAATAAAAAGGACACGGAAAGTAAAACAAAAGAAAAGTTTAAAGTCATTGCATATAAAGACTACTATTGACTATGTCAAGCAATAATAATATGTCTTATATTCGAGTATAACATGGCAGGAAGTAGGAGGAGCTACCCGCATTTAAAAAAAAAATAACTTTGTAACATATTTCTCTACAATTTAACTTGAGAGCATTATTTTAACTTGAGAGTATTATTTTATTATCAAAGATGATAAACCATCCATGGCATATTATCATTATGTTTCGTACGAAATTATGTTAACAGCAGGGCATTAATCGGCAGCACATAATTTAACTAGCAAATAATAATAATAATAATAGCATGTCGTGTCATAGCGTTTGAAATGATACATAAATCTTTTTACGCGCAGGAATAAATGTAATAAAAAATATTTATAGCATTTAATATTAAAGCTTGACAATTTGTAGTATAATATAATATCAAAACTAAAGTTACAACCTGCATGCATCCAATTTAAATTTGATATCCATAAATCATAAAAAAATAAGCTAGATTGGAATACTACTACAGGCTTGCTGTTAATTTTAGTGCTATATGATATTTTATTTGTTACTTTTGTTTGTCATTGTTGTTATCATCGTGTGTGTGTGTGTGTATTTACTGAAGTGAGTAAACATTTCAAGCTTATTGCTAGGAGTAAGTACGCTCATTTTAGCCTTTTACAGCAAATAATGCACACATTAAAATATATATATCCTTTTAGCTTTGCTCCAAGCATTTACTTTTACCACCACCACCACCACACGACCATTAAATGATGCGTTTTATAATCATGTGGAATGATGGTTCGGGGCTAAAACAAATGCTTACTACTACTTCTACACACACATTTTACATGGCATCCGTTTACAACCACATCAGTGTAACAAAATTTAATGTCTCTCTCGCAGAGATTCATAGCTATCAAGCCGGTAGCCAACAAAAATTACTATTACGACGATTCACGGCAACTAACATTTCCCCCTGTTTTTTTTTGTGTCATCATCATCCTTTACTATCAACTTCACTTGCTTAGCATACCTACATACATTATATAAATATACATTCGCGTGAAATGTGAGTGTTTTTGAAGGTACCTACCATCTATCTACAAATTATATTACCAAATTTATTTTTTAAATATTTATTTTTGTAAAACTTTTGAACAATCATCATTTTGAAAAGGTACACAATGTTCGTAATAACTCAAAATCGATACATACCATAATATCCCATCCAAATATTTACATTGGTATACTAATAAATTTACAGAAATGACCCAAATATTACTTTTCTGACTAACAATATTTGCAACAACAAGAGCTTCTTGTGACATGAAAGAAAAGTACTTCAAATTCCAGACGCATTACTGTGCAACTAACCATAATGGACAATGTTGAAGGCTAACGTTGTTTTTCAAAAAAACAAACATAGTAACACTTTTTAACAAACAAGTATGATGATGATGATGATGATGATGATGATGATGATGATGATGATGATGATGATGATGACAACAATAAAAAATGGGGTAAGTGAGTAGGTGTGAGCATATCCACAAAAGTAAAGATACACAGAGCACACTATTATTATGATTATTATAATAGAACAGTCCTCCTAGACATACAGACAGCGATACTAATGGTCCTAGTCAAAAAATGACGTTGACTAAGATGATGATTAAGATGAAAAAAAAATACAGAGGGATGATATATATTAATATTTATGTACCTATGTATGTATGTACACACATTATTGAATCGCCATTTTTTTTTGTCTGTTATGAATTATTTCACAGCAATCAGTTTTCCTCTCCCTTTCTCTATATCCATCCATCCTTCTTGAAAAAATAATAATATAATAATATGTATATCCTTGTTCAGTTGAGATCTGATTTGTTCCCCATTCATAAAAAAAAAATCATGTTCATTATAAATCTTTTCATTTCATGTGAGCTGATTGTGAGTATTGAATGAGTGCAATGGGTTTAAAAAAAAGGAATGTAGTTTTTAGTGCACACACAAACAAAGA
>JAHZNC010005146.1:0-24086 GCA_027744095.1 Zhuqinia jingwanae | reverse complement strand
TTAAAATGTACATACTGCCGTGTCTAAACAGCTTTGAGTTTATTAGTTATTCACAATGAAATAGGAACCTGAATTAAAGCAACTATAAGGAAGTAAAAGTTGACCACGCGACGGAATTGCTCATAAAGATTTTTTGGGATGAAATTCCAAAGTGTGTACTGTGTGAACATTGATTAAACCGGTTGATCAATAATATTTGGTTATTATGCCGGAAATGTAAAATAATTAAGCAATTTTAAGAGTTTTTAATACCCTGGAAGTGATGATTATATTACTCGGATATTTTTCTTGTACCGCAGTTGTGCTTCCTCTTCCAATGGTCAATGCTGATATTGTATCTCTGGAAAGAGATTGCCTACGAACTAACCGTGGTCTTAGGTCCCCATCCACGCCTTCTCTCATGCATTTTGGGGTGAGTCTTATAGACACGGTTGGTTTATTCCCTATAGTATGTTGTTTTGCTTTTTAATTATACATTTATTTAATATATTTTCAGTTATAAATACCACATAATAATTGATGATTTTCTAAAAGTTCGAACGTTCAACAGGATTCCAATATGCTATATGCTTACCCTTGTTACTCATCTCGATAATCGCCTCCGCTTAGCAGATGCGCATCAACGTCTTAATCGCGTTCATATTTTTTGGGGTTAAATTACACAACTTTTAGTTCATATTATTTGCAACCGTGAAGGTAAAGATTATGCACAGAAATTACGAAAGCATCTAGAGTAAATTAACAAAGTTAGCTTTGTAAAAATCATTTCAAAGTTCAACCATGGGAATGGAAAGTGGAATGGTTCCAGTTTCTAGTATACAGGCTGAGGCAACGTAACCCCACTGAATAGCTAAGCTAATCCGTTGACCAAAATAAGGGGAGACCTTTGTTCACCAATAGAAGTATTGAGGAAGTGTACCATGTATAAGTATGCAAATATTGAGGCAACATTCGGCATCCAATTACCTATTCGACTCAGGTATAATTTCATACGATCAAGTGCTGGCTGAAACACACCTCATAGGATAGGAAACCCCCATTCAACGATATTATGTAATAGGGTTAGAGTAGTTACACAGTAGCTATAAAACGTATTAAATGCTGTCGAACATTGTGCATTTGGCATGTTTCTTTTCGAATTTTTCCCAAGAACAGGAATATGAAAAGATTTTAGCACGGAAATGTTAACGTAAACGGAGAGGAGGATCACTCCTTATCACATCCGAGAGGAGCTGGAGTTTCTATGTAAGCTCTTGGCTGTCTACCAACTTCGTCAAATAAGTACTTTCGATCAAAGGTTTTGTGGGGTGTGAAATGCTTTTTGGCACAGAGAGTTCGTTCACTCACATTCCTCTTGTTTTTTATTGCACAACATAACACACAACCAAGTATATTCACATGTACATCATTATTGTTTTTAGACCGCAAAAAAGGTAAAGGAAACGTACAGTTCCGATTCTAAAATATGCATGTGTACGAACGAACAGCCAGAATCTGGAAGAAGACAAGAGAAGGTCCCTACATCCCTTGATATTGCATCATATCACGGGATAGATATCTTTATTGAGTGCGAAGGTGGGGAAAGCTATACGTTTTCACTTGCTCTGCCTACTGCCTGCCTGTTCCATTTTCCCATGTTCGTCTCGTGAATGCGCAACTTGTTTCGCTCTTCCACTATAATATGTATGTAATGTAATGTTATTATTTTCCCCGCTTGGAACAGACTGGATAGCTGCTACAAAAGCAGAGAGAAAGAAGAATCCCGGGTCTTTCGCAAATCATCTCCCTTCGGGAAAGCTGCTTTCATTATAATCTACATTCCAGCAGTGTGTGTGTGTGTGTGTGTGTGTAAGTGTAATAGATAAACATCGATGATATATCAAATTGTGTGTTATGATAATATGCATACAATCTTCACTCTTTGTAATGAGATTTAAGCATCCAGTCTTCCTCTCAGTCTGCCTTCAGCAGAACCATATAGTAGACTACTACTCAACTCTAATTGTGTGACAGACAATGCACCAATTTTTTTTATCTGCATTGTGTGTTCAGTTCCCATTATGGAACAAAAATATTTTCACGAATATTTGGTGAAGCTAGTTTATTATCTTATTTAAATTAGGGAAATTATCCTTTCCTTGATAAAATACTGTGCATTGTGCTTAATGTATCATGTTTGTGTCAAGGAATAATCAAACTTTATGCATACTTTTAACTGTAGTGCATTTTTTTCCTTGTTCCATCGTAAGGTACTCGTATGGTTCTTTAAGAAATTATGTGTTTGTGGTAAAATAATGTGGTTGGAGAAAACCATGAGAATTCTTCCACTGTTCATCATTTTATTCTTCTTCTCTGGTGCAATTATTTTCACGTACCTTGCATGGACCACTCTCCGTGATAGAGATGATCAAGCAACTTTCTTTACTGTTAAGGGACCGAGAAGAAATTATATTACTAGCGATGGTAAGCTTGGCTCCAGTCAATCAGCAGGCGACGAATCAGAAAACGACGATGGTCTTGGTTTGCTCAGCGTAAACGAAGATGCCCTTCTTGGGAATGATATTCAAAAGAAAATTGAAATTTTGAAGATGCGAGTTGTTTCAAAATTACGTAGACACATTTTGGATGGATCGAAAGTTAAGGGTAAGTTGGCATTTTTTAATTTTTTAATCATGATTTGGTACACACGTGGGTTTTTACATTGACGCTTAATAGGCGATATTTTATATAATACTCATTTTATATGATACCGCAGGTCACATAAATCATTACGGTGTGAATTACACAAAACTCAAGTCGAAAGCAAAGGTGAACAGAGCAGAGGTGCTGTGCAAATTCAAGAGATTACATTTGAAAATTTTGGATGAAACGTCAAGCATATTATTCGAGGGAAAACATTTTCCATCCGAGCCACTTTTTAGCTCTGAGGTTGAGGAAAGGAGCAAATATGAATCTGGATATAGTGGGGATGCTCAGTCGTCATCTGACTCCAAAAGCAGAAATAGCAGTCCCTTGTATCGATCCTGTGCTGTCATTCCTAATTCAGCAGCGCTAGATGGGGGAAAACATGGGATTGACATTGGTAATGTCATTACTGGCTTCTTTTACATTGTATGCACGATGCATGTCCACAAAATAACATCTCTGTGTACATTATTATTATGCATCATATATACTTCCAGTCCTGTCGTAAAAAAACAAATTGCTTTTTCTTACTTTCTCACTGTCTGTCTGCTCGTTGGATTGCATGTTGCAATACAACAAACTGTACGGAATGCATATGCATAATTCAATGTTTGCTACACAAATGAGCACACTTCGCTCGCTCAGAAAATATGAAAAAAGGTAAAATGTGACGAAAATTTTTTTTATGTACCCACAGACTCCCATGATTTTATTCTCCGCTTTAATAATGCACCAACGCAAGGTTTTGAAGATGATGTTGGAGCACTAACGTCTATGCGCATTATTAATTCACAAGTTGCAACAAAACCAGTATTTGGATTTCCTACGGCGTCCTATTTTACGGATGGGACGAGGACCACCGCTTTTTCTTATGTAGCCGTTAAGCAAAGTACAAACTTTTCAAATACTCGTACACACACCAAGTCCACTCCTGCACCAATTCCGCATGTGATTAATAATTTGGATAGCTTATGGGATGCTACAAGAAAATATCTTATCTGGGATCCTTGTAAATTTGGGTCCACTGTAGAACAAGTAAGCCAGATTGACACATGTGTCACAAATACATTATTGTACATGAATACAGTTGGCAGAAAATTACGTACATACTTACGTACCTAGATAAAAAGCAATGCAGCTTTAAAAAAAAATGTATCGTAATGTAATGGTTGTTAACCTGGTTTTGATAACAGTGGTACAAACGTCCAGACTTTCCTCTATTTGACAAGTACTTCAACCTAACATCAGCAAAAAGCGTCCGTGATCGCAACCGCTTTTACATTCTTGACTGCCGGGTGATTTGGAAACTGTGGGAAATCCTGCAAGAGTTTTCGTTCACAAAGATTCATGGTACCCCACCAACATCCGGCTTCATAGGTTAATGGCTTACTTGATTTTAACAGTTTTTTTTATCCATTAGTAATTTTACAATGGTTTTCTTTACGACAAACACCACTCATCCTCATTTTTTGTTTAGGAATTGCTCTTGCCCTACAAAAATGTGAGCGTGTAAACGTATACGAGTACATTCCCTCAATTCGGGAGTCTTCACGATGCCACTACTACGGCCTAAAAAATGAGTCAAATCCATCCTGCACCTATGGAAGCTGGCATCCCGTGTCTGCAGAGAAGTTATTCTTTTTGGCTTTAACTGACAGTACCGATAAGCAAATATTTATGGACGGAGTGCTCAGCATTCCTGGTGTCTCCAAATTCAAATGCTAAGGAAATCGATCCTATCACCAAATCTTTTACACAGTCTACTAACTTCATTATTACCGTAGTCTCATACGTACCTATACATTGCATAAGTTAGACTCAACATTTCAGGTCAACTGTTACAACAAGTAACACAATTTACTGATGTTTTATGAATACGAGAATACCTTACCTACAAACCTATACTACCTACCACCTACTCTACCGTCAAAAATTCCTTTCAATTTTTCACTAGATTTTTCAGAATACGATATACCTATGTCTCTACAATAATATATTATGATATTAAATAATATACGCAATCTTGTCCATGTACATAAACTTGAAACTTTTAACATTTTCCACTGACTGTTGTCAATTTAAAAAAAAATATTCTCAACAAAAAGACTTAATACATTAATTGAAAAAGTAGGACCATTGCTACCTCTCTTTCTACGCTCTTCCTCGACTTCATTTTCCCAAGTGTATATTCCTTCCTGATAGGTAGGCTAAAAATTTTATACCAACCAACCGGCAGTTAATTAAAGACCTGCAAAGTGACAACCCACTTCCTTCTTGACCAATTTTAGTGACTATTTATGTACTTTCCCCTTTAAAACTGTTTGCTGTCACCACCCTCTTAACGTAATTATATTTATTCTGGTCCGAATTTGAGATTATCAAAACAAATTCTCAGTACAATAGTCTAAAATTTGGAATCGTTATTTCTTGTTAATTAAGTATACTATAACAAACATTATATACCTAATAAATTTTCATAACACAAACTCTTTAAATAAAGTACAGGTTTCACATTGTTCGTATTATACCTATCAAGATTTTGAGAATGGCCAGGGTAATAAAGGCATCGTCCAAAAATTCATTTTTGATGGCCAACTTTTCAAAAAGTTTTCTGTGTACTTTACTGTTATTCGGTTTCGTACCCTCTGTTCAAAATGTACCAAAAAATTTATCGTTGCCAAATCCAAAACTGTGCGCCGCTAGAAAGATAAATTTTCGAATAGGCAAAACAGGTTACTATGCTTCGTGGCTGGAAAAGGACACCCGCAATTTATTTCTCAACTGGCTCGATGCCCGTAACTGGTGTCGGGACAGATGCATGGATTTGATAAGTATGGAAACTGCAGAGGAGATAAAAACTGTCAAGCGCATGATGCAAAAAAGTAAGCACATATATGAAGAACCCTACATGATTTTTATACATACGATTTGTATTTCTACATTGTACTGACAATTATTGTTAATTTTGTTTTTCTAGACAACGTGAAGTATTGTTGGACATCCGGTAGACTTTGTGATTTTACGGGATGTGGGGAACGCAAAGACCTACAACCACTGGAAACCAATGGGTGGTTTTGGAGTGGCTCTGGGGCTAAAATGAGATCCACTACTGAGAGGAGTGACCTTAACGATTGGAGTTACACTGGAGCGTAAGCACATACCTATAAATACTTTTACGTCTACTTCTATTATTAGTATTATTTATGTTGATTTTATTATACAAACTTATTAGGCTCCCACTCTACTTAATTATGTACGATCAAAAAATACAAATTCTAGAGCTCGATTTTAAATTTAATTTTGTTATCAGGTTTTATTTTTTTCTGACTTATGTAATTGTATATGAACTAATGAAATGAAAATTATTATGAATACTTTAAAATGACATTTCATACTCTAACTAACCACTATTACGTTATAAATGATGATGACTGATAAATAAAGCAACATAAATGTAACAAAACAAAACTGGTTTAAAAAACATTTTTATCATAATAAATGCATTTATTCATTTCATGAAAATACAGAAAAGTAACATTAAGAGACCTACATCAATCAACGACCTAAAAATATCGTTTCCGAATTTATAACAACAGCATAATAATTTAATAACCCCTTTTTAATATCTTTGGCGCATCTTGACGGCAGACATTACACAAACAAATAATGTTTTGACGATAAAATATTTTGACTAAAACACCACGCATTTACTCCACTCACATCGTTATTACTTAAATGCATACATACAATTCTTAAATACCTATTTAGTTTTAGACTTACTTTTCTTTGATAACGATACACTGCCGCCTGAATTCGTTGCATAATTTTCATACATGTCTTTGGCATATAGACCCAAACGCTCATAGTTAGCAATCATTAAAACAACTAAAAGTACAACTACAAAGGCTATATACGAATTTTTGCCTATCTCTTGGTCCAAGGGTGTAGGCTCCATGTTGAACTGAATTTTGAAATGTGCGTAGGCAGATTCAGCGGTGAAATTTATTTGATGCGGCAGCCGATATTGGTACTGAAATTTATTAATGTTCGCCTCAAATCCGATTATATATTCGCTACCATCCTTCGGAAGTGGGGGCAGAATTATGTACGAAATTCCATTGAACGGAACCACATGTATAGCCTTGTCAGGATCCTTGGCAGAATAAATAACAGCTCTCAGATGATCAAGACTTTTTTCATTGTTAGTATAGCACCGAAGAGACACATCCATTCGCTTTACTGGAGTTATTACAACGAAAGAAATGTTGTGCACGTCTTCTGCTCCAATCTAAAAAAAAAAAAAATAGATACTTAACCAAATAAGCTACGCTACACATCCCATCGCATCGCTTGTCTTGTATACAACATGAAACAGATCATGAACACCAAACTAGCTGAATTATAGATGTAGTGTGAATAATGAAATCATCAAGCCTACCTTGATATCTAGTTTTTCTGGCACTGTACGTTCCACCATTTGTGCAAAGTCATCCCTCCTAACCAGACTAATTTCATACGTGCACTGCAAATAAATATAAACGATGTACAGGGAATTTAGAAGCTTCAGAATTGTCCATTCAGAAGCTTCTATTTTTTACGGTTTTTTTTGGACCACCCTCCCCGTGTGCCAAGCACTTTTAACATGGGGATTCCGCTTAAGTTGCCTAAATGGAGGGTTTGTGACCCCCTCCACTTTTAAGCTTGGACGTTCCTTAAAATATATTTTTTACAATTAAAACCAATGCGGCGAATTTTAATACTCACATATGACTTGAGGGCCCATATTCTGAAGTTTCCATGCTCATCAGATGTACCTTCCTCTCCATACTCGGAACAATTTCCTATTCCTTTTGCGGACACAAGGACATTCGACAAAAGTTCTCCACTCAGCGTTGTAAGTTGTCCATACAAGCTAAATGATTCGCGATTAGCTTTCAAAGAGATTGTTTTGGTTTCCTGTTCCTTCAAGTCAATGTTAACTGCACTTGGTTCAAAACTAAATTCCTTCAGGAGAGCCTTCAGATAATATTGCCCTGCCTGCAAGTCTCCAAACACAATCTCTCCATTACTGTCAGTAATTTTATTCTGCCTGTACGCATTTGGGCCACTAAGAGACAATAATACGGACGCCAGGGGTGCAGGGGTTCCGCCTGAGGAAGTTAGTATTTGCACGCGTATTTTTGCCAACTGGTGTACTGTGAACGAATATGCATCATCAGCCAATGGCTTGAAAGTGTACCCTGGTAGTTCTGGTAGGACTCGGAATCCTGATGCATGTACGAATGGACCGGCAATATATTCACCAGCAGCATTGGAAGAAACGTACGTAGTTGATTCCGGATCTCCAATCAATTCTATTCGTATATCAGCCTCTGTATGTCATAGATTTAAAAAAAAAAATCAATTAGACACTCAATACTACAAACGAATAAAGCTCCTAACTACACACATACGAAAAGAATACAGGAACTTTTCACTAACCTATTGGGGGTGTCAATTGTCCTTTAATGACATGCGACTTTTTGGCAACGACACGAGCTAATCCTTGCTTACAATCATCACCAGTGTCTATCCTAAATTCATTTGGTTCAAACCGATACCCATAAGAGAACACTGACCAGTAAACGGGAACTTTGGCGGCTTCCAAGAACGAAACTTCGTACTCGACGACATCCTTAACAGTTTCTTTCACTTGAATGCCAACATCAGCTTTTTTAAGCTCATCCACGGTAAACGATTTGCCGTTTCTTTTTAGCTTTAAGTCCGTAATTTTTCCAGGGGAGACAATCTTCCAAGAATATTGATGTCGTGTAGCCACTAAATTAATTTTGGTTCCAACGGTGAATGGGTAAACGTTATGCTCAAATTCATGGCATCCAGAGGGTTTGACAGTGTATGAATCTGGGGACGTCATTGGGTCACTCAAGCATATTCTTTCTGGAAAATTTTTCTTAAGTGCTAGCTGCTTCACAACAGCATTGTTCTTGCCAATGACCTCAACTTTGGTATCATGACTGCTTTCGATTTCAAGGGGTATTCCCGTTTGAGTAAAAGCGATGTTTTCCACATCAGAATTTTTAAGTTGAACATTTTCTATTATTTCTTCTTTCCAACAAAACTTTTCACCGATAACTTTTAAAGAAAATAATCCTGATGCAAGGTTTCCAAATTTAAATTCCCGTTGCCCTTCCGCAAGAGTGATTTCTTGTATTAAATGCCCATTGCGTTGGCTTGAAACTTGTACTTTTGTTCCATCGCAGTTGGATATTTTACAGGTTACGGAACCTTTAATGCTTCCAGTGAACTCTTTAAAGCTGAAACCAGTTCCAGATGGAACTTTCAACTGAGATTTCTCGGGTATGAAATACTTTTCAGGGCTACTCTCAATCCAGGAATTGTACGTACCTTCGGGTAAGAATATGCAGAAATGATTGGGGTCAATAATTTTCTGGCGAATGATTTGATTTTGATTGACTTCAACTGCTTGTCGAACAGCAAACGTTAATTGTGGTTCAGATGATATAGCAAACAGGTTTATTTTCCCACAAATAAGAAATCTCGAAGGTACGAAATCTGGTAAAGTAGGTGATCCAGCCGAAACAGTAATGGGCATCTTATCAAATTGGAATTTCTCTGCAACATACAACATGATTTAAGTTTAATATAGAATGCAAACAGAAAATAGAATTAAGAAAAGAATTTGGAATTGGGTTGCAAGAAATTATACCCTACCTAAATTAACTTCAAATTCGTAGGTGCCTGGTTTCATCTTAGCAATTGAAAATGTACCGTCATGGCCAGAAGTTGCTTTCACTTCTCCATTTATCAATATGGAAGCCCCAGAAAGGCCCTTAACGCGACCTTGAACGGTGAACCCCTCTACTTCAAAATTTGGATGCAGTTGCTTAGACGAATGCAACAATTCAAAGTCCAAATTGACAGGATTTACACTGTACACGGTCTTCTGCCCTATGTATACCGGAATTACCGAATATGATCCTGGAGATACTGTTTTAAAGGTGAATGTTCCAGTGATGTCGGATTTTTGTGAGCAAATGGCCTTATTCTTCATGTCTGATGGTAGACTTTCCTTATCGACAGGTTCACAACCTTTGGGAACCTTTGTATTAGGATCTTTACTAGTTAAAACTAGCGTAACCCCTTCTACGCCCTTTTTATCACTGGTTACTTTTCCTGTTACATCATAGCCACGGACAGAGATCTACAAAATAGAGAAAAACTTGACATTTACGAGTAACTTTTAATTTTTTAAATCTTCTTGGATGTTTCAAAAGTACCTGCTTGTCAACCACAACATTTTTGTTGGTGATTTCAAATTTGTGCGAGCTTTTCTCAAAAGAAAATGCTAAATGAGTAGCTTTAAGTTCATACGAGCCAGGTGGGATACTATCAAAAGAAAACGCTCCACCTTCCACACTGACAGAGTTGAGTTTTAGCCCGTCAGGTCCATTAAGTTCAAATTTAACTCCGGATGGCCCTTCGGAGAATCCTGTAGAAACAACAGTCCCCCGAATTCCAAATCCCTTAAAATCAAAATTGACATCAGTACCCTGTGAGCACAAGTCTGTCTTTCCGTCAAACTTAATGGAGTACTCATTTGGCTCAAATGTCCAACCACTTTCAAGTGGACTAATCTGAAAAATTATTAATACAAATTTGTAATCAAAACATTGTAAAATGAATACCAGCACCTGAGAACATATTTAAACGACTTTATACTACCTTCAGAATATATTCTCCTTTGTTCTCCAGTGGAATGAAGTAATACCCCGTGTTTGGAGCACATTCAGTCTTCATTTTTAAACTCCCTTGCTTGGTGAATCTAAACAAAAAACAACATAATTTATCTCGTCTACAGGGTACCAAACCAAAAGAAGTTCAATTTAGAATAACTATGTGAGAAAATTCTTGAAACTCACAGTTTTATTTCTATTTTGTCAAAATCCAGCTTATATGGGCTCCTCACAAATCCACCACATCCAACAATCTCTGTGTCACAGTATCCCAAATGGAATATTACAAATAAACTGAGCAATATGGGTAAAATGTGCGCCATTTTGGCGTTTTCACAGGATAAAGAGATCAGCTACACACAACAATTAAATTGACAATTATCAGTAGTACTTAATATTGTTGAAACCCCAATACAACCATCTACCACTATACATGTTTATTACAAGTATACATTTTATTTATATTTTTACATTTAAATTTTTTGTGCCTTGGTAAACAAACAGATAATAGATCTTTAAAAAATATATATATCACCGGCGAACCGGCAACTTGTAAAACCAAAAACTTGCACAGAAAAGCTGGGACCAGCAAAACATTTAAAACAACAAAAAAACAACAACTTTTATTGCACTAAACTTTAATATTGTGCACCTTTGTTTACTTAAAAATTACATTACAATTTGAAGTATAATTAACGAAACCCAAACCGATCTGTAAAGCTATCATCTGTTTATGTCCATGTGTATCAAGAACGAGCACTCCTTTTAGCATTGCAACACAAATCATCAACCACTACCTAGGCCAGATCGCCAGATGCTTTTTTGTACGTAACTACCTACAATTACAATGATACATGCACATACTACAAGCAGATTTCGTTGTTGTGATCGTGGATAGATGTTGTTGTTTTCTGGATCTTTTTTGTATCTGTCTTTTTGCATTGCGTTTTGATGGTTAAGGATATGCTAAATGGAATGTTTGTTTTCCTAAAGATTTTCCTCAACTTTCGTAAAGGAATGAGATGAGATATGATTTGGGAATGGAATGTTTTGGTGTTGAGTCACAATTTGTAGTAAATCTTCACGAGATTTACAAAATGAGCACGGGGCAACAAGTGTTATATTATATGGCAAGATCGGTACATGGGACTTGTACCAGGGACCGGTACTCCTCTTGCTACTTCCTATACCCCCGTCACCTTTGAGTTTTTTACAGGGACATTTTAATGTACTGAATTTGATTCATTTCACATCAGAGCCAGTTCTGCAAAGGTACCGGACTTTCCAACCAATTTCAAACTTACCACATCACAAATGGTTTCTTTCAATAATTAGTTTTAACGTTTTTGCACAGAATGCAAAAACGGATATAAAGTAGTAAAGGAATTATGTAATGCGTCATCGTATTGTGGTTGATTTACCATTGCCTGTATGTGTTTAGTCTGGAAGGGAATCTCTGTCGAATGGGGTATTATATAAGATATGTTCCGATTTCTAAACTCATCCAAAATATCTTATTTCATCTTCATTTAATTTAAAACACATATATTACGCTAATTAAATATCGTACTCATAATTATTGCATATCGTTTTTATATAATAATAATAATGCAGAAACCAATAACTTTTTTTTGTATTTACTACAAAAGAAAACACTTTCGTTGAAGGGCGTGGCTCATTGTTTACTTTTAGGAAAGTAAATATTTTACATTTTTTTATATTATGCATATGCATATGGACATCATAAATATTATAATGCATTCAGTTCAAGTTCGGGTTAAGGACAAGACAAAAAGGACATACTGAAAATGAGAACTCATCTGTTCGAAATGTCTGCTGCTGTTCAGGCATGTTATAAGGAAACGCGTTAAGCAACCCAATATTGTATACGGGTTTCCATTTCAAACGATATGCATTATCCATTATCATTTTGTGTCTGTTTGCAAGATGATGGTATGTATATGGCTAACGATGATCATTGTAGCCAAGAATTTTTTCGATGATGAGAATTGTGGCCCACAATTTGTGGGTCGGTCTCGTAGAAGCGGTGGGAGAACACCAGCCTTAAAATAATATGAAGAAGGTCTTCTGCTGAATTCTGATTTAAACCATACATTATGTAGGCACATTTCGCTTTTGACATTGCAACTTGCAACGACGGTAGTTAATCACCGACGGTACGGTTTCTTAAAATGATCACTGTCTGCAAAGCGGCATAATCGTTTCCATCTTATCTTGAAGGCAATTCGGAATCTTTGGCTGGCCAACTATTTCACTGGTTATGACAAACCGATGACGATGTTTTCAAAAAGACATACCATCCATAGCTCACGAACGTATCGTAAGAAAAAGCTCCACTCAAATAAGCACACCACAGGATCACACTTTTTACGTTTTACACAGATATTACGTAGAGTCTTTTACTATTATCGTCATTTCTCAGATATTTTTAATTTTTTTTTACATGTTCGTACATCGTACATATATGTTCAAGTACATCGTTGTAGAATTCATGTAGGTACTTGGGGTCTGAACGCATATACACGCTTGATGTGTTTTAAAATGACTGAATTTTTGGAATGAACCCCAATTTTAAAACGATATATAATATAATATCGCTTCTTGTAAGTTTATATAAAGTAGTTGCATACTTACATGTTATATGAGTAGATAAAGGCTTGCTCGACCTCCTCCAAGCGTACCACCAGCCAACAACCACCACGAACGGACCAGGAGAGACCATGTGCCCGCATGTATATTTCCGAACGTCGGATTACTCATCTCCTCATTTAATCCGCCTACACCAAAACGGCAGAAAGACTTCATGGTACATATACATATACTGGTAACTTGTGGTTTCACGAGCATCTTATCAAATATATGCCTCTCCTTTAAAACTCCAGTAGCTTCTATCAGTATTTCAGCTAGATGTCTATATTAATGAGCACTGGCAGCTGGTGCGGTGCGACTGCATCTTGTTCTCAAGCCAGATCTATTTTTTCTACCAACAAATCTCAAAGTGTCCCTAGTATTGTGGCAAATCATCTTAAAAACTTAAGTGTTGAAAACCTCTTTTAATATTTTATTTGTACAAGTTCATTTTGTTAAAGTTTAAGTGAAATCATTAAATTTTTTACAATCTATTAAATCCTTCGTAAAATATTTTACAAACATGTCAGCATCATTCATACAAGCTTGGGGAGATGGGCTTGCCTTCGGAACCTCAGGTGTTCCCTCAAAATTTCAGATCAACCCAAACGGTCAAGATTTAACTGGAATCACATTTGCCATTGAAGGCATGAAAAAGTTGCTTTACTTAGCTTGTCTGAGCAATAAATCCGTCCAAGTTAACAAAACTGTATTTTAACGGTTCCTACGTTTTTATTCCGATATTTTATAGGGCCATCTCAGCCTCAGTTTCAATTTGCCCACATACCCGGAGGTATTGTGGAAGTTACATATGCACCACAGTTTCCTGGAACCTACAGAATTCATATCAAGTTCTTTGGTAGAGATGTACCGGGATCTCCATTTGCTTTCAATGTGATTGGTGATAACACCGGGCACACTTCAGCGGTGATGGGCGTTATCGTCACTGGACCGTCCTTGACACAAGGAAGAACTTACGTCACGAACCAGTTTCTTCTAGATGCACGCAATGCCGGAGTGAGTGGAGGACTAAATGCTTTTATGGAAGGACCTGGACGAGCTGAGGTCGGCTTCAAGGAAAATCTCGATGGAACAATTCATGTGCAATACAAGCCATACAATCCTGGTTTATATAGACTGCATCTAAAATTTGGAGACGTGAATGTTCAAGGATCGCCTTTTGCTATTAATGTGAGTTAAGCTGGATTACCAAGAAATCGCAAACAGCAGCAGCAGCAGCAGCGCATAACTTTTGAATGACCAAATCCTGAAAAGAAAAGGACTATTTTTTGCTGCTGTTTGTTTATCAATATTTCGGAATCGTACACGCTACAACATTTAAAACATATATCTCTCACGCAAAAAAAAATTCTTAAATATTGATATGCAAATTTAGGCTACTTATTTAAAACGCTTATTATTGTGTTACTTTATGAAATCAATGTAAGGCTTATGTAGTATGTATGTATATCATATCATGATTGTAATAAGTAGACTATGAGTCATCATTCATCATACATAAGAAAGCATTGCTTGTGAAGGTAAATGAGTATTATGGGGAAACTTGAGATGGAAGGAATAAACAGGAATAAAAGCAAACAGGAGAAGTTAGCGTTATTATTATTCACTCACAACTCACAACAGCACAAAATTTGTACATCATATTGTTCGGTATGAATGGGTGTGAAATGAGAAAAAGTATAATAGGTAATATATTCCAATTTCAAGTGAAAGTTGCAGGAAGTACATAAAAGAAAATGCGTTTTTGGCCGTTCAGTTTTGTTGTGTAGAACAAGTATTGTAGTGTGTAATTTGTGTTCATTTGTAAAGTAAAGGCCAGCGTAATTTTACATCCATTAGCTATACAAACTGCCATGACATGCAAAGTCGTTGACACTATATTGCCCCCTGATTTAACCAATATTGCTCTCTGTTCCATGTATTTATTGTTTGAAAATTTTATCTGAAATCGTAAAAAAAGTAAGCGCCAACTCAGTTTGTTGATTGGCGTGCATTCATGATATGATATACCTATATATGTTTGCTCCATTACCATCTACCATAAAGTATTCTGCTTTTAATCACATTTGCTCGGACATGCATAGGTATGTACCTAAATTTTGAATGACTACATTAAACTCTGTATAATTAATATGATGTCAATCTCTAAGGCATGAAGATATGTTGTAAGAATTATATAGTTATTTCGATTACTGATTGTTAATGTTGGAACAAACTGATCTTGTGCATGCTTGACAGAAATAAAGAGCAACTTAGAAAGTAAATAATGTCAATCACATGTCCTGTAAGCTTGTAGTCAATTCCATCTAATACTAACAAAATATTTTATGCATATCTATCTTGATCAATATATCGGTTCTTTCTTGAGTAATTAATAATATTGTTTCAAATCAATAATATGAAAAGCATTAAAGCAGGATGTATGAATATGTGGGTCATTTCATTACAAGTTGAGTGCTCCGAAATTGGAAAAATAATATATAACACCTCTACGAACGACTTAGGGGAAAAGCTGTACATATGAATGAACTGGTGGTGAATGACTTATCTGTTACCTCTTATCCAAATATCTTAAATTGTGTACAAACAGCAAACTTATCCAAATACCCATAATGTTGCATTAAGTATGGTATTTATTTTGCGTATCAGATATGTGCAATGTTCATGGAACGTTGCTTTTATCAAGGTTTCCACGTAGCGCAAGCCATGAAATCTGTCGTGTTACTCCGCCTGTTATTCTTGAAGTAAGTAACCTTTGGCTTGTTATTGCCCTTATAAAAGCTTTCACTCATATTTAATAACTAACCAGTCCCCCATTTAAAAAGTTGGAGGAATGGAACGCAAAAAATAAGGTACGTTAAATAACAGATACAGGACCGCCTTGATCATAGATAAAGGAATTATAATTCCTTTACATTTTCCTTTCGCTTTGATAGATTTCCGACATAAAGTAAATCCAATTCAATACTATCAAATTATTCGATTAAAACTAAGAACAGTCCTTTCATACAGCGTTACTACGGTTTCTTATGCTTGTACTTCTCACTTCGCGTACGATCGATTACTTCAAAACTTATACGCTGCGGCTTACAAGCGATGTATATATTTACTACTCACTCACATATTACCATACAACACATCTATGGAGTTCATGACTCAGACTATAATAATATTAATCGCAATCTGCCAGCATCTATAATCTATATACTACTTAAAAGTACATGAAATTTATGTCGGTCTGTTTTGTTTTATATCAAGCACTTTGGTGTTTGTCCCATAACCGGACTCCGCGGGAATTCTTGAGGGTGTAGGTAAGATAGGTATGTATATGCTATAATATGTTGAAGCTTTCACTTTTATATTAAATATCAGGATTCGTTCAACTTCTTTATACCATTTTCCGGTTCATTCGTACTTCCGTGCGTAAGTCTATGGACTCATTTGCATATTGTAATAAACTTTGGGTCGATAGATCCAATAGTATGCTGCTCTAAACTTGTTTTGTTTTATGTAGTACGTTTAATAGTAAAGATAAAATGCATAGAACACAAGTTCGTGACAAATAGAGCAGTAATAAGATCTTGTGCACTTCTTTTTATCTTGATATCCGAAAATCCTGCTTTCCCAGTTGTGATATTATTAGTATATACCTATTAATTTGGGATTATTATTTCCTTGTTTATATGAAGTTATATACGTACTGTTGATCTATTTACATATACATATTATGCAGCAATTACATGCGCTGTAGTACATGTCGGATTTGTTGATCCGATGCAAGCAAACCCTTGTCAACATAAACTATTGGGGTGAAATGCGAATGTAAAATAACAAGAAAGTATATATGCTTTGGGTATTATATGAAATTTGCTTTTCTCGTTTAATTACCTGTAGTAATGTACGACATGCCATGCATACGTACGTTTTCAATTAAGCTTTTCACATATTTAAGACTGAAAAAAATTATTTGTTCGTTTGTAAACCTATATAGTCTCATATTGTGCATAGCTAATACACGTACATATATTCAAAGCGTCATTTCGTAACGATTATTCTTTGTTTTTTAAAAGGTTGTTTTTAAACCGTATTAGAAATGTCTATACATAAAATGGCTTTACGTGTTGCTTATCGCTTATCCTTCAATTGTGAAGGTTTGTTCTAATAATGAATGCAATGACAGCCCACGCAAGTTCAACTACATTTTGTATTTTTGCTTTAAAAATGGGCTCATAAGGACTCCGAATGGAGTCAGGAAATTATATGGTGAAGTGTAGCTACCTATAATACACAGTAAGACTTGCAATATCAATGGAATTAAAGAGGGTGAGTCTTTCAAATACTTACCCTATCCATACTACTACGAGAGATCATGTCAAATTTCCTGCACTACAAAAGGCTCCAATTGGTAAAAACTCGCCATAGTTCACATCAACATGGCGCATACAAATCACACCATTATAGTCATTTCAAAATTACATACTAATAGTCCATGAGTAATTTTAACTTAAAAGGTTATATGTGGGAATGTTGTTAATATAGAAGGCGTCTCCACCGGATGTCCATTTAATCTACAAGGTGAACGAACTATGTAGTGTAGAAACACATAGATCTAAAGTACGATACGGTTTCATTTTTTCATTCCTGCAAGTTTGTTTTCTGAAAAAGAAAATACCAAAGAATTTTCTCTACCTGTTACGAAAATTGTAAACCTTGAAACAAAATTTTAATCAGTTTTTTAAACAACATACGCGAAATTAATTAACTAAACCGCAAGAAATCAAAAAAATATTTTTTGCAAGGAGACATTTTGCTGTTTCGTTTCATGTCCTAATAATTCTATGCAGCACGAACTATAAACATTGTTTAAAACTATATAAAGCAAAAACAAACAACATGCTCGTCCTTGAGCGTTTAAACACGAAAAACAAACAGCGACAGCGAAGAACCTATGAAAACTCATTTCAAGAACATGTTTTTCTTATGGCATAAAAATGTTCAATTTACCGGCTTATGGCAAGGTTTATGGGTAATTTTTACCCGATGCAAGTTTTAAATTCAGCAGGACAAATAAATTTGTCTGCAATATTTTAAATATTTTAAAAATTCCCAACCGTAGTAGTGTAATAAAAAATACAATTTTTACATTATATCTTAAATAACATTCCCGTCTGTAACTTTACCAGCTTCTCCAATTATAGGATATGAAAATATACAAAAGAATTCGCATGTTTATAACCACCGGAGCACTCGATAAAAACTTTTTGCAACCGTATTATTTGTATTTATTTCTACAAACTTTGCAGGCAGGATAATAATAACGTTTGCTATTAAATGGATGTTATAGAAAGTACCGATATTGTCGATCAGACTACAAGCTCAAGTTTTCTTTAGGCAGGTGTTATATTGGGCGGTTCTTTTTGGAACAATACACCCTTTCTTTTTTCAGATATCGCGTTGTGTTTGCTTAAAATAAAGTTGGTATATCTCAAGATGCTCAACGATATTCAATATTGTTTAATACCTACAACCTATATCGAAATAATGCCCCGAGTATTTCGCGAAAACATGCAATCTAGCTTACCTACATGCGTTTCTATTTTTTCGTCTTCTAATATAGCCAGGTGTCGTGTTGTTTTGTTACAAAAGACACGGCCTCCTCCGACAGTTATGTATCCAGCAACATACCTAATAATAACAACATTTTTGGTCGTGGACTTTCTCAATGAAAATTTGGCTAGCCATGAACTGAGCACAAGAAAGGAACCAACAACGCTTGTTTGTGTAATAAAAAAATACAGAGGGTATGAATTGTGTTGTAACGTCCAACGGCTTTTCCTGCATCACACTATTCCAACAACGTCAACTTTTTTCCCAACATGTGCCATTCCAACTACTCTTATGCAAATTTGCCTCTATCGCTTTCAATATACTTCCTGCAAATATGTACGTAATACTTTGTCGCATGCTACTACTACTTCACTTTGTTACATTATCTTAATTTTTTTCGTCAACATTTGGATTATATTTCTCTTCTCATTAGCATTAGCTACCTGGAATCCATTTCGACTGCGTATACATATAATTCCCAGTCGTCATGCACAGTACGTTCACTTATACAAGGAATTAGGAAGTAAAAGGCTTACTGCAGAATTTGGATTTTTTCATCCGTGTAAAATACTGACTTTCTGCACTGTGACATTGACTGGCAAAGGTGACAGAGGCGGTTGTGCAGTGCATTGTTTCTGTTAATGTGGGATGATAAGAAAAATACTTGATAACTACATGTCGGCATGTGTTCCGTGTTTTTTCCGGTTTGTTCAAAAACGAAAAAAATTCACTACATTGAGTACCTCACTAGACAATTACTGTTACCCACAACTTGACAAGCTAATAAGTGGGTATTGGGAAAGAGAAATTCAGAGACATTTGGAGTCTTGAGCTTGTCACTTGTAAACATTATAATAAGATATTTTGACCAGTGCTCTGACTTCCGCCGTCGATCATTTGGAATAAATCTGTTTTGGAAGTTGGAACTAGACGGAAAATTTGTCATCCGGTTTTTTATTGCTTTGGTTCGTCATTCACCTCCAAAAATATGTATGCATAGCATACATTCTTGAAACATTGCTAAACTGAAATCAAATTTCTTCCAGGAAATAAATTACGTAGTAGAATGTACTGTTCCTTTTGGAGAAATTCTGATTGAATTTAAGAAAAGAAGGATAGTATTAATTCCTTACCACCAGGCGTTTTATTAAAAAGCGGAAATACGTGCATAACAGCAAGTAATATTTATACCATGATCTCAGATTGAGCAGTTTAACATAATATCATAACATAGCAGTACAAGGAATAAACCGTTCGTTGATTGGCACAATAAGAGAATGAATAGTTGCAACTATGCACGTTGCTCATATTATAAACAACATCATCATCACTGAAGTGATGCAAGAAATCAGAGTTCTCAACTACCCGACTATATAGTTGGCACATTTTTATGATAATGCTTCCTAGAACTACCTATATATTTGCCGTGATTGATTATTGACTTCAATACAAGTGAAATTTTTGAAATTATTAACGAGAGCTCCTTAGATAGTATGTTACATTGATAATTAACGCACACATTATACGTATTGGTCAGCTTCCAAAAAGCGAAACCACCATTGACCTTCTGGGACATTCAAGAATACCAAAAATTCCCCCTGTTGGCTTCCTCATCGGCTTATTCCTGGACAAGTCTGGGAATAGGTAAGAAACTATTTGATTTTATAATATATTTATAATATGTATCGTGAATTTATTTAGGTATTACAATGCTTACATACTTACATAATATGCATGTAGCTTGAAATTACGCATATTATATCTTTTAATGCTTTCACAAAAAATTGCATTGTTTCTCAAGGAGAAAATTACATTTACATATTTTGTGAATTTTGACTTAAAATGTCATGAATAAACATGAAAACTATTTGTTTGCACGTGTATGTCATAAAACTGGATAGGTGTGCGTGTAATGATAAGGAAGGACAATTAATTATAAGGACATTATGTAAATACGTGCACGAGACACTTCAAGGTTGCTCGTTAAACTTTACAATCTTCAAGTTAGCTTGAAGTTTTGCTTTGCTGTGCTATACTGGTTTGTTATTTAGTTTCGTACTTTCTTCATAGAGGACTAATGACTCATCATCATTTTCCTACACGAACACGCAAATTAAATCTATACCACTTGATTTTGTGGAGTCTATATACACCAGTGGTTACTATATATTTATAGGTATGTAATAATAATACATTTACAGCTATTACTGTTTCATTCTCAAACGACAACAAAACATTGAAATTATGGAAAGATATATTTTCATTTTCAAGGAACAATATTGACATTTTTGCTCATAATAATATTTACATTGTGCAGTGATATGCGTATGATAAGTATATTAAATGGATATTATTGCATAATGATATCTTCCCGTGTATGAATATTCTGTTTATAGTTTATCGGTTACTTACATTTAATTTCTTAACAATTTGCAAACACTTAAAAATTTATTTCAAAATTAATATATAATCATATTCAAAATAACTGTAATTTTAATTTTATCACAAGGTTTGCGCGTGTATTGTGAATGTCCAAAGACACTTTATTCCTCGTAGATATACAAAATGTGAAGAAACATTTATAGCTAGAAGACACATTGTACTATCGAGTATGTACTTACTTCAAAAAAAGCATAATATTTCATAATAGTCTTTTGTAGCATTTTAGAACGTAGCGAGTATGTTATACCGACACAGGCAATAATTTTCTGTTCCGATTTTATTAAAGTGTGCACGATTACTACTAGGTAGGCTTCATTTGACAATGACATGGATTTCAGACTGATGAATGATAGTTGCTTGTTGAATGCTCACAATAATTTTAAAGACTAGTTTGTATAATATGTTGCTATTTTCAACTTTATGAAATCATTAAAATTCCTCATAAGTTTTTCAAATTCAAATTTCCAATTATAGCTCATAATAAACATAATTTGGTAATTTTCGTAACGTAATAAGTTGTGAAGGGTTTTGATCAGGAAACTGAGATAGCGTTGTCAATTTCACCAGTTGACGTGAAATAAATTGCCCTCTCTAGTGCCAGTTCATGCGTGGCATTTACTTTAAAACTAAATTAATCATCTTTGCAATGTATTATTCTTCTTGTGGGCATTCCTCATTACTCAAATGTAAACTACACAACATCAATCTCATTATATTAATTGATCTTACGTGTATTGTTAGTACGTAATCCTAGGAATGCGACTGCTATTCTAGTTATTCGGTTTGACAATATATTATGAAGGTATGTGTTGACGGTATATATCGCTTCACCGGTTTCCATTTCATATTGCCCAGCTTCCAACTTGGGAATTCTATCCGACATACAACATAACGCCTAAGTTGTAAGTATAAAGAATATAATTTGTTCCCAAGTATGTAGAATTGGAGTATATGTGTAGGTAGAAACTAAGACCTATAGCCCACGCAACTAACTATGTTGGAAGCATACACACTTGTGAAAGGTAATGAAAAGTGGATATCAGGAAAAGCCTTCAACTAGCAAACAATACAGATGGATTAAAGTTAGAAACTATCCCATGCAGCAGCAGGTTAGAAAAAGAAATGTGGATAAACTACTTTGCAGTTAGAAAAAATCGTGCTTATACCTTTTTACATCAACCGAAAACCAATGGTGACGTTTACGAATATAATAAGAGGAGCTTTTATCGATCCAACACAAGCACCCACTATACTGAACTAATACCATACTTTTTGTACATTTGACTATAATAATAACAGTATAGTAGATGGATAAATATGTAATTACTTGAGCGCCATTATACAGAGAGATAGATTGAAAGAAAACTTGTCCAAAATGACAATAGTGGCAGCGGCAAGTAGTCCATTTTACCGATTTTATTTCAGCTTGTATTATCATCGAAGAAAATGATGAAAAGGACGACCCAAAAATCCAATTTCATCATCAATTTTTCATGAATAGCCGCACAATGTTCGCTTCGCTTCCAAGTTTATTCATGGAGTTTATACATGACATATATGTATATAACCCCTTATTCGTATATTATTCCGTTTATCCATGTGTTTATACATAGTAAAATGGCAAATAGGCAGTCAAAAATAAAATCCACAATACCTACATACAATACATGCATATTCCACAAATTTACGAACTTGTTTGTGATCAAATGACAAAGCAAAGGTGTATTCCTTTTGGTAGTAGTTGCTGGAGCGAAAAAAACACAATTATGACCATGAAAATAACGCACTACCTATAAAACCTAAGAATATACATATACCTAATAATATGATATATTGGATTTTATATGGTAGGATATGCATAAAAACAAGATAAATAAATGCCTTCTTTCCGTTTTACATTTTACCCTACAATTTTCCCTGGTAGACAGTTGGTCAGTGTAAAGGATAGGCAGCTGGTCATCATCAGTCAGTGCTAGCTCTTTCATGACTACAGTTTCATAACAGTAATATTCCAAACACCATTTTGGTGACAAATAAAAAGCCAGCACAACCACTAACGTTGACTGCCATTCCTACGGTGAGGACGGATTTCATCAATTTTTTTCCTTCTTTATATCTACCGTCATCCCCGCTATCACCATGCTTTGTCAGGTTATTAAATATTTCTCCCATTGTCTCCAGGATGCCAAAAAAAGTAATGTGACGACTTTCTCCAAAAATAACTCAAAGGTTTAATCTGAATATTCAACAATCGATCTTTTCAGCCTCAAAACAGAGCAAGACCTTCTCGCAACGAATCAGTATGAATCGAGATGTGTTATAATTTTGTATATATTGATTTTCCAAGATATGTATACATACACATCTATCAGGTAACATGATTTACACTAATCTACGCGTCAATAAAATACCCAAAGTTTGATCATATATAGGCCGATACAAACACCGGCATTTTGCAATAAAAAATGTATTCGAGTGCACGTGTCAAACTATTTTATTTCTCATGTAAGTTTCATATCCGAACCCAACCATTACACGACACCGCCAAAAAGTCAATTCCGAGATAAAATTGCAATAATATCTCAGATGGATATGTGTGTCAACTTCAAAGAAGATTTTTACATAACTCCTTCCTTCATCTACTAAGGTAGAGGGGAAGTTGGGAGGTACACAGAGGAACTTCAGGGAACACCAGCTACCACAATGGCAAGTGAATCAAGACATTATTTATTTGTCAGTGAATTGGAATCGGTCGTCAGTGCAGTTACAATCAATACCGTAATTTATGCGGTCAGGTGAATTCGGCTCCCCATAAGTTCGTGCACGAGTAATACGTAATTCAAGAATTTGGCGAAAATTTTTATTATCTTTTCTGATCAAGAAAAAAATGTGACAGTGTCGTTCTGTTGTAGTCGGATAAATATTTAA
>JAHZNC010005145.1:0-23649 GCA_027744095.1 Zhuqinia jingwanae | reverse complement strand
CGGAAGTAACGGGGGTAATAATGGGGGTATGGGAGGAAACTCACAGAGTGGCGGAAGCTCGTCGCAGGTACGTATTCAAATATATGTATTCATACCTATGCATCAGGTTTCATCCAGCCCCAATTTTGTATTAAAATTCCCCCTTGTTATTGTTTGTATACGTGTTCATGTATGTATGTATGCATTTATTTTTAACAGGGCAACATGGTTTCTGTGGTTGGGGATAATCACGGGTCATCAGGTCAAAATACAAGTAGTGGTTCTAGTACTATGGGCGGTAAAATGCCTCCACTTATTCGTGATCTAATCACATCATTGGACGACAAGGAATGGCAGCACTCCCTCTTCAGTTTACTCCAGAATCAGACCTACAATCAATGTGAAGTGGATCTTTTTGAGCTGCTTTGTAAGGTGCTCGATCAGAATCTATTTGCACAGGTGGATTGGGCCAGAAACTCGATATTCTTTAAGGACCTGAAGGTAAGTAATGTAAATACGTATGCACTAACTAAACTTGTCTAAATAATTCCATAAAAATTTCCCATTTCTATTCAAATTCACACATCTCTTTAAATAGAAATTTATGCCTAAAAATAAAATAAAAGTCCTTCTGCTTTCAACCTTCGACACACAAAAATACATATATATTCCCTTTTTCATCTTTTTTGACCCTGAAGTGCCCAAAAATACATGTACCCACAAACATGAGAAAAAAGAAAGAAAACGACAGAGTATGATAATGCAGCAGCATGAATGAAAGGAAAAGTATTAAAATTCAATCGTATTGAATTGGGATCTCGTAAACACCAACTACATTTCTTTATTACTGTCATGTCGCATGTCACACAAAACGGAACAAATAGGCATTTGACACTAACGTAAATAGTATTTTTCAGACTAGATGGATACATATATATCTATGCAATCTGTCCTACTTGTCTTTTCCTAACCAAAACAAAAATATTTTTATTTTTTGTATTCCAAGCGTTTAAAGGGCTACTCCTACAAAACTCCAACTACAAAAGTATATGTATTATTACTACGCTCACTTAGGTGATAATAATAATAATAACTAGACAAGTAATACATGTCATGTCATAAGTCGTGGTCATGTGCAAAAAATTGATTTGTTTCTCTTCTTCTTTTTCTTGATGATTTGATGGTGATGACGACGATGATGATTGACATGATTTACTAGACCTTATAACTAAAGCATGTACACATTTTACTACTACTGCACACATGCATAAACATCATCATCTAAACTATGCAAAGTTTATCCCAATTCCTAAATAACCCAACAGCCAAATCAGTTGTTCATTTTATTTAATAGCATACCAATTTGCACCACGACGACCACCATCAACCACCTCCTCCCATCCTCCTCTTTCTATATACTTCTTCTCGTCTCTGCATATTGCATGCATATTTTTTGCCACCCTTCCACCCACCACCACCCAGTTTCCAACATATATTCCATATAATAACGAAATGAAGAGAGATGCTAAAGTAATAGGTGCATATACGCAATGCTGCACATTATTCATCATAATATAAGCGCATTATATTATGAGTGAGATTTGTGAGAGATTACCTATATATATATATATTTTGCAGGCCCCTTCACTGCTCACTATAAAATATCGTCATCATCAGCAGCGCAGTAAAACGTTATAGGCATCACACTACATAACTACCAGTTTTATGCAGCCATTCTTCTTCATCATCATCATCGTTGTAGTCGTCGTCGTCGTGACTATAACTTGTAGGTCGTAACGACTAACAATCAAGTCCAAATCAAATCACAACGTGTATACATATTTTTAGCAAAAGTAGTAGCATTGTTGCCACTTTTCGCAGCAAAGTATTAAGTATGTATGTCGTTGCAATGCAATGAACAGGAATGCATGTCAGTGAGTCAGTCAGTCTGACAATGCGTGCAATGCAATGCATATAAACGACGACTACTACTACTACCACTTTATTTTTGGTATATGAGATTATACCTATTATAAAATGTGTGTATTATGGCATAGCACAAACGAAAGTAAAAGTAAGTCAAGCCAACAAAACAACAGTAAAGCAACAAAACGGCTGTGCTAATAAATAGTAGGTATGGCTATGTTTGTGTGGGAAACAACTCACAACTCACCTTGCCATCATCATCATGACCACTACTACTGGCTTCACTTGGCTGTTATAACTGGTTTTAGCGTGCAGAAATGCTATTAAACAATCCAACATCATCCAACTTGATTTTTTAATCATATATAGGTGTGTATACATATACATACATGCAACAACAGAGAAGTCATATAATAAAAAAATGAGTTTTATTCTTCTTTTGAGAGACGTACATACGTATGGATATATATGTTTGGTATAGTGGTGGTAGTGGTGGTTATGTCATTGACCCAATTACTCGGATACGGCGAAAAGATGTCAAGGATAAAAAGTACAATCGCAGCAATCGGGCTAAGGCTGTTTTGCAAATCGCATCCACATCCACAGCGGATCTACTCTACATCCCATGTCATTTTCACATCCCATATACATATATACATGCATGCCATGTAAATGTGCATTATCAAAGAGAAGAAAAATTAGGTTGTTTTGCTTGTTTGAGTTGATGTAACATGTTACATGTGAAATGAGGAGGATGGATGAAAAAAGGGGAGGAGGAGAGGAGGATGATTTTGTTGTAAGAGAGATCGGAATGGGAAATAGGATTTGGGAACAGAAAAAAATGTGGATTAGATGATGATGTTGACGAGGCTGGTGGGATGCGAAAAATGCAAGGAACTCCTTGACATAAATTTTTATTTGGGGCTTTGCAATAATAAAAAAATATATTTACTGCAAAAATGCAGTTTGATAAATAATGACAAGAAAGGAGTATTTGTATTACTTTTTTATAGAGGTGATAGTGACATGAAAAAATAATTATTAAATAAATTGATGGGAAATTGTTGTGATTGATGATAAGTTTTATCAATTTGAGAGGAATTGTTGTTAAAAATACTAAGTAATTATTATTTTTATTAATTATTATGTAGGTCGACGATCAGATGAAACTTCTTCAACATTCATGGTCAGACATGCTGGTTCTGGATCATCTTCACCACCGCCTGCACAGTCATCTTCCGGATGATGCGCCCCTTCCCAACGGGCAAAAGTTTGATCTGTTGGCGCTGGCCCTTTTGGGCGTCCCCGCCAGTTTGGACAGATTCAATGAAATTTCCCTAAGACTCCAGGAAATCAAGTTTGACATGGCCGACTACATTTGTCTCAAGTTCCTTCTTCTGCTGAATCCAGGTTTGCCTCTCAAAACAATTTTTTTTAAATTGTCTCCTTATACCTAGCTTTTTTGCTTGCTTGCTAATCCCCATTTTTTTAAATAAAAAAAATGTGTGTCTTGCTAGTTAAAATTTTTTTATAGAAAAAAAAACAATTAGCTAAATGCGCATACTAACAATTTTTACCTGTTTATAAGACTGCATTCATTCTAAACGCGAGACATCCTATTTCGGTGTGACTCCGCCCGATTTTTTTATGTATATTTTCCATGTCATGTCATCATCCTACCATTCTTCCATACCAAAGATGTGAAAGGGTTGATGAGCCGGAAACATGTGCAGGAGACGCACGACCATGTTCAGCAGTCCCTTCTCACGTACTGCATAAATTGTTATCCTCAAGTTCAAGTAAGTTCAAAATCAAATCAATAATAATTTGAAGAAAAAAAATGCATTTAAAACAATCCTTTAATTTATCAATTTTGCAATGTTTTGGGTTAACCAATTTCAATATTAATTTCACTTTCTTCTCTCAGGAAAAATTTACAAATCTGCTAACAATCCTGCCCGATTTGAGACAAGTGGCTGCCAGAGGCGAGGACTATTTATATTTCAAGCACATCAACGGTGGAGCCCCCACTCAAACACTGCTTATGGAAATGCTCCATGCAAAGAGGAAGTAAACTACCTAAATTCAAATATTCAACAAATCAGACAAAAAACACATTTTTAAAAATACCAACTAAAAACGAATGAGGAAGAAAGAAACCTGGAATTTTTAAGAAAAAAAATTTATCCGTTGTATCGTACCTTCATCTTCATCATCATCATCATTTTACACTCATCTTACTCATCGTCATCAACCCAAAAAAACAAATCAACACTTTCATTGAAAATCGTCGCCGGCCGTCGTATTCTTCTTCTACAAGTATATATTTCCTGTTTGTCTGTCTATCTGTCTAGAATATCCGTTCTTTTTATTACGTTTTTAGATAAATACATATTATAATGTATGAAAAAAATACGATGATAAGGAATATAATGAGAAGCTTATAAAAATTATCATCATCATCTAAACACAATCCTTTGTGTCGTAATGGTAAAAAAAACTAAACTACTACTTTTACTTAAAATATTTAAACTCTTCATTATATTTATCATTCTTCAAATTGTTCATTAATTTTTAAAAAACTTTGTGAGTACATTTATTATCTTTAGAAAAAAATGAAATATTTGTGAGTATATTATATGTATACGTAGCGTGTTTACTGATACTCATCTTTAGAGACACAACAGAAGAGAGAGGAAAAAACATTTTTAACCCTTTTTGCGGGGACTCAAAAAATACTTTAGAATGATGATGGGTTTTTTAGTGAAAGCTTAAAAAATATACAATATCTCACTCTTATCGAAAATGAAAGTAAACTTGTGTGTGATGGAATTTTATGACCTGAGAAATGAAAATAATCCAAGAGCTACTTCACTGTTACTACTACTACTACTACTTTAAATATTATAATTAAAAAACTATCTTTACTGTTATATCCTGAAAATTTAAAAATTAATGGTTTTTGAAAGGATTATCATTCTAAAAGAACGTTTAAAGGGGAGCTATATTATATATTATAAATTTTTAGATAAAATGTTGAGAGACGGTTCAATGGATACAATTTTTAAGTAAAATTACTAAATTCACATGAAAAAAAAACTTTGTTTAAATAGATGAAGCATCAGAATTAATCGATAAAGTAAAATCGATAATATATATAAATATATATCTACAAAATATATAATAACCTGGATAATATTTTTGTCTGAGAAAAAAATATTATTATAATTATATATAAATAAGAAAAAAATACATACCTAGAATACCTGTCTCTATTACAAAGTTTAGGAGAAAAAAATATTTTACAGAAACATTTAAACACGTGTTTTCTGATTCCATTTAATTAATTAATTAATTATGAAATTATTACAAGATGAATTAAATGAACTATTTGAATGAGGGCGTATAAATCGATATGTTGATATGAGAGAGATGTGCGCAAGGCTTACCTTATAAATATTTACAACAACAATTTATTGATAATCAATTTAAAATATTTAAAATGATGAAAACACTATATTATATAATAATTATCATGTAATTACGAAATATATATATATTGCTAATTAATTAGAGATAAACTTGTTGAAGAAAAAAAGCGAGAGAAAAAGATAACTAAAAGCTTGTACATAATCTTATACATAACCATTATATACACAACACACACAGAGAGATGAAAAGAAACGGAACAGATTGATTTTAGTTGAATTTTTAAAAAACAAAACAAAAAAGTTTCAAAACTTTTGCTGTATTATTAACAAAATCAACAACAAAATATAAACATCAACAACAACAATTTGAGTTAAACAACAACAGTAGGTAATATTTTAAAAGTACACTAAACTTACCGTCAAGAAGAATTTACAAAGTAACCTTTAAGTTATAGTTTAAATAGGTAAATAAGTAACAAATTAATTAGTAGGTTTTGCTGTTATACGTGCGTAGGAATTATTACAAAATAATAATGTAAACTGGTAAATTGAATATTTTTGGCGCGCTTTTTTTGAACCTTCTTTACTGGAGAGTTTTAAAAGTAGGCATGAGGCAGGGATGAAAAAATAGAGAGGACCGTTCTGGGATGATTCGAGTCGCTAACGCAATAACTCGAATACATTTTTTTTGTAAAACGTCGCGTGTGTTGCAGGGCAGAGCACGGCACGAGAGAGAGAGCGAAAAAGCAAGGCAATTCTGTGATCAAACTTTTTGTTTTTTTGAGGTGGCGGGTATTTAAAAAAAGCTAATTAATTATGTAAAAAACAAATTACAAAAAACCTGATGTAAATAATTTTTGTCCGATTATCATTTTCTTCAACTTTTACACATCTCAATCTTGTTCTTCAACAAAATTTAAATTATATTCAATAATATTTGTATTTTAGCGCCATTTTTTTTCTTCTCTCGAGAGTTTAAAAAAATCGAATATTTAGTTTTGTAATTTAAAAAACTCGTCATATCTTGTTCATTACTATTTTTAATTTGTTGTACAGAAAATTATAGAAAATACTCCTCCCACACAACCCTGTCACCTCATCAAAAGCAAAAAAAAATAATTGAAAAAAGCGAGGATTTTAAAAGAAAAAAATATATCAATCAAAATATATTTCATGATTTTTGCTTTGATTAATATAATAATAATTATTATTATTGCTAGATTTAAAAAAAAGAACAGCCAGCTAATTTATATATATATACGATTAAATTGAAATGATATGTTTTTAGTTTAAAAAAAAATTATAATTATTTTTTACAACATATATTTCTTCTGTGTCTTAATATAAAGTAGAGAAACAAAAAATGAAAGAAACAGTTTTAAAAGCGAATAACTTAAAAAATTACACATTTAATTTATTTATTTGCTTTGATATTCACTGTATTCTTCTTTTTAGAGAGGGGGTACTTTGAGGGGTATAAAACTTTCTGTATAAAAAAGATTTTTTTAGTTGTTAAAATTAATTATTATTATAACCGTTTAATTAGTTTGTACAATATACATATTTCATCGTTTTGAAAACAAACATGTCGTACCACACTTGCTCGCAGCAACAAGCATTTTTTTCTAAAATAAAACTAAAAATCAAAGTATAATTTAATCATTATATTAATACTATTATTGATTTTTTTTGTTAAAAATGAAAATTATGCTGTTTAAAAATTGTATAGAAAAAAAAATTGTAAAGCGAAAGAGAAATGAACTGATCAGAAAAGGATATATATAATTTTCTGAAGGATGATGAATAGAAGAAAAACAAACAAAGTTGTACAGGTATATTTTTCTAATTAGTAGCCAAGCAAAAGAGAGAGAAAGGTATGTATAAAAATTAACATTTTCAAATATATAGAGAATTTTTATTGTAAAAAAAAGAAATGTTTTTTTTGAACACAAGATGGAAAAAAAGAAAACGAGAGAATCAACATGGATCGATCATCCTATGTTTCTAGTTTTTATTTATACTAAATAGTTATTATTTAATTAATTATTGAAAAAAAACTCATCATAATTTTACAAAGAAGAAAAAAATAATACAATCATGTTTCAATTTGTCATCATCACACACGTCACGTTTTTTGCGATAATACATTCATCATTAAGAAGTAAGATAAATTTATAAGCACTTCTACTATATTGCGGCCAGCAAAATATATATAAATAAAATATATATTCGTAAAAAAATTTACAACAGCAACTTGTTTTAAAATGTATTTAAATATTGAACAGAAGAAAACATAGCAGTTGACCTGTAGTTATTATTATTATTATTATTATTATCTTTTGGGTTGTTTGAATTGTTGTTAATCTTATTTCTTAATTAAAATAATAATAGTGATGATTATTATTATTATTATGATGTTAATTTAATCGGGTTTTTATTAAGCAATGAGGGGGAAACGTAGTGGTATGGAGAGAATTCTTTAAAGTAGAGAAGAATCAATACTTTTGTGGGATTTTCATTTTTTAGGTTTTATGTTTTTTCTATTAGCTAGTTTTTAAATTGTAATCATAATTATATAATAGGAATTACATATAAATATATATAAATAGAATATTATATATATATTTTGGGAAATCTTTGTTTTATTTGGGGATAAATGGTTATTTAAATAAAAAAATCATTATGTTTTTCTATTAAAATTTAAAAAAAAAATATCTAAACCGTTTTACAAGTCGATGTACATCTTTTTTTCTCGTTTTTTTCCTTTCATATATATGCTTAATTTGCATTAAATAACTTTATTTACTTTAATTAGTAGAGTTATTACTACCCGCGCTACGTACGTACATAATAATAAATGCACTCTCATTTTCAATTTTCTACTGCATCTTTTTATTATTATTATATATTCCACTAAAAATGAGTCGGGATTAAATTCTTGAATGAAAAGTAATAATGTTATCTTGTTCAATATTTGAAACATTTTAAATTGCTTAAACTTTTTTTATTTAATGAAAATCATCAGAATTTGAATGACGAAAATATTTTTAAACATCTCAAAAAACTCTCAAAATTATATTCTCGTTTCTTATTATCTGCTATTATTACACTTTTTTACTATGCCATTGCCAAAACTTGTGTCTGCTAATTTATTTATTCATTTAATTATACCTGCAGTTAATTATAGATCATTATTACAATGTATTGCAACATTCCATTTGTGATGTTTATTTTTAGGTAACATTAAATATAATGTATACAATTTACTTACATAGTTTTTAAAATGTATAAACGATATTTGCTATTTACACACTGCTACTGCTTCGTTAAATTAAAAAAAAACTGTTGCTGTGAATGTTTAAAAAAAACTTAAGTAATTTTTTAATAGAGACAGTCCAAAATATTATAAATATGTACCTATATAATATGTATAAATAAATATATTATATTTTAACTGTGAATGTTGTTGTGTGAATTTGTGATTCAGCTTGTAAAATTTAAGGAAGGAAAATAAAGAAAACCTTTGATATATTAAAAAAAATACACCACCATCAATCATCCGTCACGTTTTTTGATGTAGGGATAGAAACTGTTTAATTATTGTATCATAATAATTATTAAAAATTAATCAATTTATAAAAATTAACGTAAAAACATAAAATATGGATCCGTTTAAGATTGATTGCTACTTCTAGAGAGAACGAAAGAAAGAGGAGGGATCAGGGAGAACAAAAAAATCGACATGTTGTGACTGAATATATTTACATACATAAAAAAAATGAGAAAATATATTGTCAAGGCATAACGTAACGTATATAGACCTAAATATATTAATTAAGTATATATTTTTTGTAGGATGCAAATTAATTAAAATTAACTTTCAAATTGTTATCGAAATTCAACTGTCGTCATTAAAGATTTTTCAATTTCAATATAAACAAAAATAATAATTCCACCGATATAGAATTTAACCCCACCTTGTATTCTTCCAACCGCACTATATAGTTTACATGTTAAATTACCTCTTTTTTATGATACGTTTATATATCTATATTTCTCTTTTTTTTAAATTCCCAGGAGGAATTTTTACATTTGAAAAAACTCTTCTTTTTTACCCTTTGCGCACAGTTGACAGAAACGTTGATTGATCCTCATGATGACTCATTTAAAGAAAAACCCACAAAAACTGAAAAATGAAAATGTACCTAAAAAGTAATTAAATTACGGTAATAAAATTTACATTAATTACTATAGATAGTCATTGTACTGTCATTGTATAAAAATAATCGTTTTGGATTCAATCAAACTAAGATAATATATAAAATATGTATTTATAAAATTTATAAAATTAAGATTAAAATTATATATTTTATGCCAGCTTAAATAAATAATTGAAAAAATAATATCGATAAGAAAATTGATATTGCTAAAAAATATGTTATGAAGTAAAATAATTTGTTCATTGTTATCATAAATTGATGTCTTGTCTTGACCAAATATAGAGGTAGCGTTTAAATTGCAATTTGTGTGTGCTGTTTCGTCAGATCCCTTGTCCCTTCACAGTTTAAAATAAGCGATTTAATCATTTTGGGAATTTGTATTTAATTTCAAATTTCCATTTTTGAGTTCTACGCAAATATAAAAAACAATGTATTTTTGTATGTTGGGTTTCATTTTCTTACCCTTCAATTTCGTCTATAGTACCTTGAATCTTCTTCAATGAAAGCAGAAAAAATATATTACATGACAAATCAAACAAATCTATTAACGATAAAAATTCTTTTGCTAAAAAAAATGAGTAGAATGTAATTTTGTAAAAAAAAGTGTTTTAAGCTACTTTACAACTTGTTTGGATATAGTAATTATAAGACAGGTCTCGGATCGTTCATGTAAAAAAAAATTCTTCTTCAACAACGACGGAATTTATCCCCGAAGTTTTAAAAGATAAAAATATGTTTATAATTTATACATAACTATACACCTAATTATATTATGTATAAACTGTATATATATTATATTGTATGGTATGTTATATAACAATAAAGTATATATATAAATATATTTAAGAAAAGTCGAAATTATAAATAAAACCGTTACACCGAATCTCAGAAATTATGTTCATGTTCACTGATCTATGTTTTGGCTTAACTTTTATGCATACCTTAAACCGCCTACACCATTCTAGAACCAACCACCTACACTGCAGAGCCGAAAATGAGAAGATTTACATAATCCTTTGTTTCTTTGCCAAAAGTAAAATGCCATTGCCATCATCATAAAAAATTACAAAATCACAGTAAAACAGTTTGAATTTTATGTCCGCATTTTTTATTTCATCAAATATATTTTTTATTTCATTTTTTCCATTTTTAAAAGAATACTCATGTTATCATCATCATTCATCGTGTCGTCATCAAAATTGCGCCTCTTATTATTACATCGTTAGGTAATCTCTCTTTCTTACACTTTTTTTTCTGAACAAAAAAAATTACAATAATATACAGTGTTTGAATTCAGTTGAATAATATTAAATCTTGTTACATAAAATTAATTAATTATTAATAGTGATTTATTAATAATATTTCCATTTTTTCAAAGATTGATTAATTACATACATTACATAATAATAATAATAGCATATTAAACAAAAAAAAGTAAATTACTGTTTGTTCCTGTCTGTCGTGTCCTATCTATTTTTTTATTTCAGATTATCTATTGTCCATTTTGTAGTGAGGTTTCTTTTTTTTATTAATCAAATCTTAAAATCAGTAAAATTACAAATTAAATTATAGTGTCATACAGAATAATCATCATTTTCAGCAGCATTCAATAGTTTAATTAATCATATAAACCATATAATTATTACAATAATAGTCAAAATTCATTCTTAAATTGAAATCTGATTTTTTTTCTGAAGAATTTTTTCTCTAAAGTGTAAAGGATACGTCGTGCGAGAAAGCGAACTCTTGTCTACATTATTATTATACTCCAATCTGCTGATTTTTTTTTTTAAATCTTCACTAGCACCAATCTGCCATATAGTCAAAGTCTTTGAACAAATTCTGGTGAGTATCGGTCAATGGATATGGCTCCTTTGGCGGAGTTAACATGGGCTTCTCAGAGGTAAACTCTTCATCAAAGTTTGACACGTCTTCCATGCATTTCACTGTCGGAATGAATGGTGGTTTCACCTTTCTCGCGAGTAAATCATCCCAGTGGATATTCCTAAAGAAGGCTTGCTTTTTCACGTCCTCGGCGTCCCGTTCAGATGAGCCCAGTCTGCGTTCTGGATTTTTACGGAGTAATCTGTTCATACAAATTAAAAAACAAAACAATATTAGCACCATTTAAAAAATTGAGAACATTTTTTTATTTAAAACAAAACTGCAACTATTATTTATACCTTCTCATAATAGCTATGGCTTCCAGTGATAATGACCTCGGATATCTCACTTCTTCGTACACAATGGCATCAAAAACTTCCTCTTCATCATCTCCCGGGAAAGGGGACTCTCCCACTAACATTTCGTAAATAAGAACACCCAAGCCCCACCAATCCACGGCGCGGGTATAACTTGGCTCAGTAAGTACTTCTGGTGCTAAAAATTCTGTAAATCGGAAAAGAAATAAGCATTTTTTATAGAATAACCATCCATTTTCCTTTAAAAAAAAAACAAATGATTTTACAAATGATTTTCTTGTTAGTTTTTTTCTAACAGAAAACAATTAAAATTTTCAAAACTTGTCTTCTTCTGACTTTTCGAGTATGTAAATAATAAATAAAGTATTCAAAGTACTTACTTTGCCAAAATGCCCTCTTCCCAACACACTTATCAACCTAAAGTTATCAAAACTCATTTTACTCGATGGTGGCAACTTGTTCCTTCTCGTTTCCATTGGAAAAGCATGGTCTAACGCCGTCCTAGGTGGGGGTGGAGGTGGTGGCTTTTCAGATACTGGAGTCTACAAAGCAGGAAAACACAAAACACACCATTATTAACTACATCCAGTTCTAAAAAAACACACACTTGAAGAAGCTATTATATTTAGGACAAACTTTTTACATTCAAATCACGGCATAATTTTGCAGTAAAACACATAACACATTCATATATTTTTTAATCTAAAAATAATAAATTATTACAAACAAAGAGCCCGCATTTCCAAGTGGAGCAAAAAAAACAAATATTTATACAGCGCAAAGCTATACATATAATTTTTGTTTACTTTTTATACACACTATTTACATCATGTCGATTTGTAGTTTTCTATATACACACGTATCTTCATCTAATTATAAATATGATATTATGTTAGTTAATCTTTTGTACAATTTTCTTTTTGTTAGTTTCCTGAATTGGGATGCAGATGCCGGGCACAAAAAAAACGCAACAATTAAAGACAGCATTTTTTCATTTGTATTTTACAGAGGAAGCCATTCATAAAATCAGCCAAATTAGCAGCCATATAGCTATTTTTTTTATATCACATCACATCTTTCCCCCTTTTGTGGCCCGTCCCAATTATTTCCCTAAGACGGACGCACATTTAAGTATTAATTTTAAAGATACATAATAGGCTATTATTTAAATCTAAATACTTTTGGCAGTTAATTGTTTGAGCTATTCAGCTTTGTTGTTTAATAAGAGAAATAATAATATATTTTTGTACGTATTAATATTTGAAAATTTATATTTTTTTCGAAATATTTGAAAAGTTTACTAAATTTTAAGTGAAAGAAGAATAGAATACAGAGAAAAAGAGTGTTTAAACGAAGGAGAAATTTAAACTTTCAACAAACTTGTTTTTGGAAGACGAAAATATTTTTTTTTATGAAAGTAGTGTACCTCAACCTCATCATCAGGATAGTCGATATAAGGCTCAGCACTGTCTGCTTGATCACCCCCACTAAATGACCCAGCGCCGTAGTCATCATCATCATCATCATCAAATATTTCATACACTTGTGATCCATCCAGTCTCATATCCAAATTTTTCATCAAGCTCTATACAATATAAAACGTGATACATAATGGAATAGTGTACAGAAAATTCAGAAATAAAGTAGCAGAAAAAATTAAGAAAAAAATAGACAATGGAAGAAATCATTTGAGTGCTGCGCGCGCAAAATGGGAAATACCGTTATGATTGCCAACAACAACAACTGTGCTTTATATATCCAGACGCGATAATGCATTTTTTTTGCAAACCCCAAAATAATTTTTAAATAAAAAAAAATATTTAAAAAAAAATACATGCAGAAAATAAATTTATATAAAAGATCCAACAAATATAAAATATATAAAATAAAGACCAGAATGTTTTTCAACGAAAAACAAAAATAATAATCGCCCTAATTCAAATTCCACTCTCCTATTACCTATGCTGCAGCTGCTGCTTCTTCTTCTGCAATTAAAGCGTACCAACCAACTTTCTAAAATTTTAAATGCTTTTTATTTTAATTTCTTCTCCTTACCCCCAAGTCCGCTTCCGACGGTGTAGTGACGACAATAGGCGATACCACTTTGTTAGAATATTGATTCGTCGTTGGTGTTCCTACAACACTGCTACTAGTTTTCTCCCCTGGGCCAAATGTAACCATTTCGGGAGTCTTTACTTCCAAAAACACGTCAGACTTTGAGGGAATTTGTGAAAAGTCGAGTTTTGGCGGTCTGGGTGGTGGTACTGTGTGAAAACAAAAAAATTCCATTATTTTAATTGCACTGGCAATACCGGAGAATTATAATATTCTCATCCTCAGTATGGTCATTCAGCGTGGAGATAGTTTTATGTTTTGTCAATTTTTATCTTATTTTTGATTTTGTTTCTATTTATTTTGAAATGTTTATCGAAATAAAGTTCAAAATTATTAACATTCGTCCCTACTTTAAAAAATTATAAATTGTAGTAGTTGTTGTTACCTTGTGACTGGTTGTTATTGAGTATATTAGACTGCCAACTGGGATGCTGCTGGGTTGGTTGTGTTTGCTGCTGTGGTGGTTGTTGAGGATGGTGAGGTGGTTGAGGTGGAGGGGGATGGCCATGGTGCGAAGAAGGATGATGATATGGATGTGAACTAGGAGTACTATTGGCTGATGTGGGTGTGTGAGAAGTTGAAGGTGGATGTTGAGGAATATTGGAACGCTTAAGAAGACGCCCCCATGTGGCAACATTAATATTGAGTTGTGTAGGTCGTGGCACATTTTTTCCTTGCTGTTTGAAAATTTTCCGCTGTCGTTGTAATCTTGGCCTTCTTGAGATCATTGGGTTTAAAAATTTAATCTAAAAAATGAAATAAAAATTTATATTTGAACTGTCTTTAATACAATTTTATTTTTTGTACAATTCGCCTTTTTTTTGTTACTTCTGCAAAAAGTAGCCCTTGTGGTTCCAGCTGCAACGCCATCCCATGCCGGACATCGTCGATGAACTCTTCCAACCGGAGAAACTTGACGGCACAGAGAGACCTCCAGTCCCTCCAATAAATATCGATTTCTAGCTCCCGCGACTTGTCGAGGTCAATACTGAAGCGCTGGTCCCAGGCTTGTTGCGAGCAGGACTTCCACGCTGTCTGAGCTACCGTTTGATTGTCCAATTTTAAAACGGCCATAATTTCGTCTAGAGTTTTTTTTACATTTTACCAAAAAGTTAATTTCCATTTTCTCAAAATTAATCATAAATCACAAAATTACAAATTCTTTCATGATTTTATTTTCCACCAAATTGTCTGCAAAAGGTAGTAAGTATATTTTAAACAATTTAAACTGCCCAGGATATAATACCAACTAAAAAAAATCAACTACGCTACGTTAATAATAAACATAAAACTATCCAACAATGCACTAAAAACTTTCTAATTGAATAAAAGATTAATAAAGTGAATTACAAAAAGCTTCTTAATCACATGCAAATTCCCATTCCACCAAAAACTAAACCCTTTTTTATGATTATTATCAGCGTGCTCAATTATAAGATTTACATTGGTAAGAGGTGTAACTAGTTATAAAGTGCTTTATTTATCCGTAATAATAAATAATGATTAATTATTTAATTGTTAAAAAAAATTTTTTTTTAGCACAGCTTACTTCGTTTATGCTCGTCAGTATTATCATAAGAAGCACCAAAGCATCCGCCTCCAAGGGAACCACCAACAACAGTAGTAGCAGCGGTAGTAGTAGAATGGTCAATATATGTTACAGTTATAATTAATTACAGAATTAAATTATTAAATTGATTTTTATACTTGATTAACTATGGGTGAATTATATAAGCATTATATAAAGAATTTTTTTGCATTTAATTAAAATTATATATAAATAAAGCTTAATGAAAATTGATGCAATCCCCGAATAATTAAAAAAAAGATAAATTGCAACAGATTAAAACCTAAACGCATCATATAGTTAAATAAAAATAATTAGTAAACTTACTGCTCGTTTCATCCTTTATGCTATAAGATTTACTGCTACTTCTCCCCGTCACCCCTTTCATAAAAGCTTTAAGGTCTGCAGGACTACTGCCACTATCTCTGGAACGACTTCTGCCAGGTACTTCCTCCAGCAAATCCTGGCATCCCATTAATCTCACTTCCAACTTGCCGGTGACAGCGGAACACTTGTTTAGCGTTGGTGTACTCAAACGGTGAGCAGATGCGGATGAGTGACTGTTGCTAGTGTGATTATTATGGTGGGCATGGTGATGAGAATGATGGCTATTTGAGTGGGTGCTGGCATTAGAAGACGACGTTGATCCTCCCCCACCATATTTATTTTGAGAGGGGGAAAATGAAATAGGGCTTAGTGGATGACCATGGTGACTACTGTGACTGTGTAGACTACCCCCACCAACGACGATGGGACCAGAGGTCAATTCTAGTTCCTGGCGCAGGAGCTCTTTTGATTTGTGGCTGTCGCTGCGCAGCTCGTTGATTCGGGTTTCCAGTGCGAGCCGGAGTAAATCTATTTTTTGACTGGCTTCGTGTAAGCTGCTTTGAGCCTATAAAAATACAAACAAAATATTATAAACATTTATTTATTTTTATTAAATTCCATCAAAACCAATAATTGTATGATCCATAACCAGCCTGTCAGAATTACAATCCATTAAAATAATTAGAATTAAAAAAATGACATAAAACAGCAAAATATCATATTATCATCCATTTATTTATTTATTCATATTTCTTAAAAATATCATTACAAAAAACATTTTTTTTTACAAATATTTAAATTTTTCACTGGAAACATTCAAATTATTTGTTTGTCTTCGACTTCTGGTTCCTTCCACACCATCTACCTGCCCTAGTGACAAAGATCTAGCTCTACCAAGTCCTCTCCCGTAATTTTCTTCCTCTTCCGCATCAAGCCTTGCAGTTGACTGTGCCTCTTTCATTTCGAAATGATTCCTACAATGATCGCAAGGACAACTGGGATTTTTCGTGGGCCCAGGAATATGGTGGCCTGGTTTCCTCAGCCCTCTTACGACCTCTCCAAACTTTGTCGCTGTATCTAATCTGGACATGGTTACAAATTCCGGACACTCCATAAATGGCGGCAGAACTCTATCCTCGTTCTCGTGTAAATTGTAGCTGGGGTAGGATAATCGCTTCATGTTTAATAGATTTGTGGACGAGGAGTTTACTCCTCCAGCAACATTGGCCCCTCCTCCCACCAGAGAATCTTCATCCTCTGTCGGAATAAAATCGCCAGATCATCATCAGATGCACCTCAAAAAGCATATTAAATTGGACCAGTTGTGTTTGATATAATGGAGGATACCTTTGGGTTGATCAAACTTGCTAAACAAGTATTGCAACCACCACTGATCATTCACATTTCCCCTTCCAACTCCCTTTACTCCTCCTGCTAATAAACTTTCATCCAGATCCGAATGATGTCCATCATGTTCCTCTTGCTCAACAACTGCAGCAACCCTTTTCCCGTCATAACGATAAGCAGTAGCTGAATAACAGCTGCTGTTCTCCTCTCCCGCTTTACTTTCCTTCCAGGAGCTACTGACCTCACTATGTTGATCTCCACCACAATATGAAAAGGAGCTGGCAGTCGAGTCCCTTGATAGCCGGTCATGCCCAAAAGTGGCGGAAGCTTCAGAACCTGGATACGTCGTGCTAAGCAGTGATCCTGTTTCAAAGCTGTCTCCAGACAAATTTTTCCGGAGTTGTAAAAAATCATTTCCCAAAGTACCCTTTAAATTTTGCCTCAAAGGGGCGGCTAAGGGTTGTTGTCTTTTGAAATTATTCAAAACGGTGCCTTCATTCATTCTCCTGCTTCTCTGCTGATCCATCTCCACTTCATCTTCAGGATGAGACACTTGTTCCCTTTTACTTTTTAAAGCGTTGTTCCTTAACATGGGATCCTCCTCCTCATTACCCAGAGCACCTTCGTAATGTTGAGGCAATCCGGATTTGTGCTTCTGATGCTGGATTTTGTATTGTGTCGTGTTGTAAACCGTCTGTGGCGTGGAGGAGGTCCCTGCTGATGACTCCTTATCGTTTTCATCCTCTGTTGACGTGGTACTCATTTCCTCTGAACCGGTACAGTAAACGTCAATGTGCACTGTGCGTGGCTGTGTTGCCTTTTGTTGGAAACGGATGGGTGGCGAGGATTTGGCCCTTCGCACAGCAGTTATATGGGCTGCAGATGTTGGTGATGGTGGCGCTCGAAAAGTGGGTCGACTGGAATGATGGTGATGCTGTGTTGTTGCTTGTTGGGGTGAATGTCTCTCTATCTGTACCGCCTTGTTGATTGTAGATTCTTTAGGTTGGTGTTGGTTATGATGATGATGACCCCTGGGATGCTTGAGAACACTGCCACCTGCAGAAGGAGGGGGCTCTTTCTTGGTGTTGTTATTCAAAACGGTAACGTTGGCGGTATCCGGATTTACAGTGATCGAGGTCAAGTCATTTTTGGCGTGCACATGGTGAGATTTTTGTTGGACCGGAGATGGCGGGGTTGTACCAGGAGGAGGGATAGTCTGGGTTTCAGCGTCTTTCACAAGAATTTTTTGCGTTGCCGGCGGCGCAGGCGGCGATGTTGAGGTAGGATCAGAAAAAGTTTTAAAATTTGTGAGATTTTCACTGGAGAATGAAAACTTGGATCCACCGCCACATCCTCCAAAATCCATTCCTCCAGCAGCAGTACTTGGGTCATTTGACAAGGTTATCGTACAGGTACTAATACACCTTCTGCCGTAGGGTTGAATAACCCTCGCTTTAAAATTGGAGGTTGAAGAAGGTTGTTCTGCTGCTGCTGCTGCTGTTGGTTTAGTGAAAGCTGCTGCTCCCACTCCAAAATTTTGTTCTGTACTATATCCACTATCGCCAATAATGCCTTTAGTCCACTGCCCCCTTCCCCTGGAGGATACTCCCGGGTTTCCTGCTCTCCTCGGCCAGCTTTCAAACTTTTGAATACCCGACTCATCTGGCACTACTTCCGTTACTGTTTCCCTATCACAATTGGACCAGCTGTATTGAAACTGGACATTGCTTCCTGTAGTGGTCCACTTATCCTTTGGCGCACCTCCCGCACCAATGCCCCGCGCAACGTAAGTAGTTCTTACGGGTTCCGCCTTGGGATGGGAAATGGTGAGTTGGGCATGGAGACACCATTCTTGTCCAGGTACTCCACTTCCACCACCTGTTCCACTAGCTCCCCCTCTTCTTGTCAAATTGGGTGGTGAGCTAGAATTTCTAAGTCTTTGATTTCCACTCCTATGATGACCATCACCATTACCACCACCACCGTTAGCTCCTCCACCAGGCAATTCTTTAGCAGAATGGCCACTTGTATTCATTTATTTTTCACCACCACAAAATTAGCAAAATCTTATCTACTCTTCAATTATTTTCTTAAACGAAATCACTTATTAAAATTATGCAGACTCCTCCAAAAGTAGTCTTTTTTTCTTCAAAAAAATGCAAATGATGCACCTTTCTCCTCCACAAAGAACAAACACACAACTATCATTTCTCTCTGTTTCTGTTTCTCTCGAAATGGGCTCCCAGCCAAGTTTTTATCTTTTACTCCACCAACCTTTAATTCATTTTGCCATCTTTCACGCTCGCTCGTCTCCTTCGTCGTCTTACTCAAATCGTAAAAAAATATAAAAGGTATTATAATATATGTATTTGACGTACAATATTTTGCAGTGGTAGCAGCAAAATAGTAGACAAGGCAGTTCCGCATCTGCTATTGCTATATATTCTGCAAACTTGTTGGTTCTTTTACCCCTTCTATTTTTGGATAGGCTTGTTCTACAATATATAATACCATGTGCAAAAAAATAAGCACATCTCCTCCACTCCAATAAACCCAATATTATATTATTCTACTACACTTAACTCCAACCTCCAAACAACAACCATCAAGTCATGCGCAAATCATCATATTCATATATATTATCGTCATCCTCCAAAAAGTCACAGACATTATCATATAAGCATTGCATTTGCAACAACAAAGTTTCCCGATATACAACATTCAAAACGCGTGTGTGTGTAGTTCAGAGTTCAACCCCCAGCAAGCCATTCATCAGGTCAGCATATTTTTGAAAATCTGAGCGTAACAAGATAACAAATGTCTCTCTCAGGATCAGCGTCACACTCTACACATTTGTAAAGCCTGATTTAACGGCGAACTATGTTGCTACTACTACTGCTGAGAAACAAACAGGAACATGAGAGTGCAGTTATAAATTATTGGTTTTTTTCTTCTTCTTCTTCTTCTAGTTGTGAGGAATGGAGTAATCGGGTGAACTGAACAAAAAAAAAACTACACAGTCACATGAGAGACGTTCAACAGTGTAGCACAGAAGAGTAGGGATATGGCATGAATCCCTTTTGTTGTGTTGTTTGGAGGCAGTGGAGTAGTTTCTAGCTGTTGGATGGATGGGAAAACGAGTGAGCGATAGCGAGATGAAATGTGTGTGCAGTTTTTTATCAGTTGAGCAAATCTTCCGATCTGATAAGTTAATGATGTTGACGATGCTTTTTGCTGATATTATGATGATGGTAATAATGAGAAGGTTTTCCCCTTTCAAGTTATAATACATTCATACACATATATGTATTATGATGTACTATAAATATGTTACTTTGTATTATGTTGTATGTGTTGACATGTATGGATATTGAAAGATATGTACAGCTTGTCAGTGTCAGTCCTCAAGGTGGGTGGAAGTAAAATTTTAAAAGTCGGTTTAGTGTTTTCGTGGAATACATATACAAAAACGTGATGTACGTACGTAGTTAATTCCATCAAATCAAATCAGTTCAGTTCTATGTTCCAATCTCAAAATTCCCAGTTTTTGTTCTTGTTATTATGTGATCTTTAAATAAGTATGTACATGAAATAATGAACCCATCATAAACTTCTGGTTTTTATAATGTATGCAAGAATATGACTAAGCGACTAAAGCGTCGTTTTGGCTTTGGCATTGGAAATTAGAACTATACAGTCGAGTTGGTTGTCATTTGGAATCTTTGAATCTTTCAACATAATGAACTGCATTTTATGATAATAAACACTATATGGTGGAATTTAATGACTTTATGTTTAAAAAATCATTTTAAATTTCTGCCCACCAGATATCATCAAGTCATGATTACGATGCCAACTGCCAATTAATAAAATTAAAGTTTCTATCCTTTTTTTAAATGCCACTGACAAGCTGTATACTATTACATGAATGGTGATGATGGAAATAAGATTAAATTCTGCTAGTTTTGGCTGGCTAGCTGGAATGGAATGTAAATTGAAAGATTTTAAACAAAAATGGGCACTGTACCTCTTGTAACGCCTTTTTATCTACTGCCTTGGCTGCTTGTAAACTGCGAATGACATTTCGAGCCCCATCCGCCACAGCCTTTTCTATTCTGAGACGATGTGTAAGTTCCTCAATACGAGCTTCGACGGGAGACAGGCCTAAATCTGAGGAGGAGTAAGTACCCCTTCTTGCGGAGAATCCATCCTGGGAACTGTCCTGTGAGTGTCTATTCTGAATCCGGGATATTCTCATCCGGAGATAATCAATTTTAGCTTTCGAGTCCTGATACATTTGCTGTGCATCTGCTAACAACTTTTTGTCCCGACCACTGCTGTAACTTTGTATCATGTTTTCTGCTCCCTGCTTCACTTTTAGTTCGATATTAAGCTGCTTTTCCAAGGAGGTCATGCGCTCGTCATAGCTCGACACGTTGGCATAATCAGAATTTGAGGCGAGGCTTCCTGTAAAATACATCAGAGATAAAAAATCAATTTAATATCAATTTTGTATAGAGCAGCAGCAATTTAATTAAATATATAAAGTAAATATAATATCAAGCAGTTACCTGGTTCGTTATCCATAGGTAATCCGGCCTGAGTTAAAATAATCTGTGAGTCCAACTCTTGAAGTTCAGCTTGCATTTCGTTTAATTTACTATTGGACTTTTTCACCAAAGCTGTCAATTCCGCCAAGCTTTTCCTGTCTGTGGTCACCTCCCGTAATTTTTCTGCACCTTCCTTAATTTTCAGCTCTTTCCGGATCTCGCGGCGAATGTGTTCCTTGAGCTCTTCCAACTTTTGTGGGATGTTGGCCCCTCCCCCGTCACTAATTTCGTTAAGCAAGCCATACTTGTGACTCAGTTCGTAGAGGGCTGGGTGGACGATATAATCCCCCTGTAGAAAAATAAATTAAATACAAATTAACCATCTTCCTTCCTGGTTCAAATAAACAATGAAAGTGCTCAGCTATTATTATTGTTGTTATTTTTTTGACTCACCTGATAATAGGCTGACGAAGGGTACGACATTTTTACTCCTCTACAAAAAACTGGCTTCCTCTTGGTCTGATTAACCTTTTCCTCTTAAACTTATCTAACGCTAATTTAATGCTCGTACCTCACCACGGCATTAACCAGAAATGATTGGTGTTTACTGAAGTTGTCGACGACGAAGGTAATGACAGCAATAACTGCTTTTTAGCGATTCCATTTGTCGTTTTCAGCACAAATTACATTAACGTGATTAAAAGATAGGTAGTATTAATGCTCTGAACAGATGATGCGATTATTCTTGCAGTAAATTTTGTACGTTAAAACGAAAATCACACTTCGATTCTCTGATTGATATTATTATAAACTTAAACTACTTTTACAAAAATACATACGTTCACTTTTGTTTCTCTGTTCCTAAAAAACCAGCGTGCAGAGAGATGACTAATTGTATATTTATTATTGACAATTTGGTTTTTGAACCAATCAAACCGAATCTTCCTAGGATGATATATCTCCAGTCAGCAGTTAACTTTTTAGGACGGAATCGAAGCAGTACCACTAACAATAAGCAATAATAATATACACACCTACATTTAATAAATACTATAAATAGCACACCTGAGCTGCATCTGGTACTTTGATTAGTAAATCGTAACTAGTAATTCGGTAGTTTAATTTAATTTACACTGATTTAATTATTATTAGTTTCACAACATTAATGTTTTATATCGTTGTATGGTCGTCAGTCGTCACAGACAACAAGTAAAGAAGCACTGTTTTGTCTCTGATTATGATGATGTGATGAAGGCACACGGGGATTTTCGTTGTGATTTGTTATCCTCCTTGTATTATTATCGGTCCAAAAATTCACAGCCAATTTGTTTACAAAATGCGGTTGGATTAATTAACTACTCTATAGTCTATATAGTCATTAAAATAACATTGCATAGTAGCACTTTTGCACTTTGTTCAATCTTGTCAGAAAATGTGTTCATATTATTATAATGCATATAGTTCAGACAGAAGAACGATACGATGTTGTGGGTGGATTTTTTTTTCTCAAGAAGAACAAAACGGTACAGTCTCCTCAAGTCAGGAATTTGTAAAATAAACAATAGACATCCACTATTTCCACCTGCTGGAAAATTAAAGCAATTTCATAATTAGAGATTCACATTTTTTTTTTGCAATGAATCAATTTTTATTTATTTATCCTATTATATTCTCGCTCATTACCTGTAATTAGTGTTCAATCAATCTAAGAAAAGCTTCAGCAAGTCCGCGTGTTTCTTCTTCTTCACTTCCTGCTGTTCTACCTTCAACGAAATTATAAAATCAACCATTAAAACTGACTGAAGCATAATTTTTATAATTCTATTTGATTCTTGTCGTTTTTCAGATGGCGATGATTATCGATCACCACAAACCGAATGAAATGTACATAGTTTTTTTTAAAGTATATAGCATCAATAATTGAGATGGATAATAATCTTCTGTTTATTTTTTGTTTGCTCTTCTGCTTGTTATCTTCTATCTACC